>JAQGBS010001241.1:0-16455 GCA_034698545.1 Acrobeloides obliquus | reverse complement strand
ATCATCAGCATTGTTATTGGATGATATTCGCGCAGCAAAGGTAAAAATAATCGCCAATAAATGCTAATTGTATACAGGGTGGGCCAAAAACTGCATTCTTTTTTACAATGATTTTTTGGGAACCATCGTTTTTCATCATGCTCTTTCAGAATCTATAAGAATTTTCGAAATTTGATTGTTGAAACCAAAAAATACTAGAGTAGAAATCGAAGAAAACTCAAAAAATGTAATTTTCAGTATTTTTGGGCTAAAAAAATCGAAAATAAAATATTTTTTAATAATTTTTTTCTAAATAAATTCTATGACAGTGGCTATCGAATGAGCCATCGGACTAGATTTAAACTCGATTTTTGGCAAATTTTTTAAATATATGAGTAGTCATTGATCACCCTGTAAATAAGGAGACGGTTTCTCTTGACGAATCGTCGAATCATCATTAGTAGTACATGGAGATATAAGGAGATCGCTCTGAACCGCCGCTCGGAGTCATCGTTCGGTCACCGATTCATCTCTCCCCCCCCCTTCAAGCGCGTTAGCGCTCGGTCCCCCAATACTTAAGTAAAAATACGCCAATTTACCTGAGAAAATGCCATTTTCCTGCAAGTATAAAATTGTAAAAAATGCAGTTTTTTGGCCCACCTTCTATATTTTTAGATTGTGGCAAGAAATTCTGTCATGGTTGATCCTAAAGAAGTATTGGAGCATTTATTATAAATTACTATTAAAATATTTATGTTGCATAATTTAAATACCCAATAAAGTTTACGCCAGTAATTGCAAGTCGAAAAAATAAAAATAAAGATATTTTAACAAAAAATTTAAAAAAAAAGATTTCACTTCCTAAAATAAGGATTTTTTAAATTTCGACAAGTCGAATTTTTTCATACGAAAAACCTCATTTTTAGGCAAAAACAGCACAAAGGCAAAAAATTTATTTGAAAAAATAGTCCAATCCTGTTACAACATAGATTTTTGAAAAGAGTTCGGTGAGAGAAGAAAAACGACACCAAAATCATGGGAGTACCCCTCTGAAAAAATTCAATTTTTATTTTTCCTTTTTATTATAGGTATTTGTTCAGATACGAAAACTCGTTGCCTTCATGGCGCAGTTAGTAAAACATTGGTTTTGCAATCAGAAAGGCGCAGGTTCGATTTCATATCTCTACGAAATAATTTTGCTCCTTCAATAAATGTTCTTTTTTTGAAAAAAATCGATTTATTTAAAAACAAAATTGGATAGAAATGGAAAAAAATCCGAAATTTTTTAAAATTTTTAAAAAATCGAAAAAAATAAAAAAAGTTGAAAAAAATATATACAGCATTCCTAGATGCCCAAAAATATATACAGCATTCCTCGCTGCCCAGGTTCTATAGATAATGAAATAGAATTTGACTTTTTTCCGGAAAATTGTTGGTTTGTCTCAATAAAAATAAAGAAAATTTCTTAGCATAAAAATATGTAAAGAAAAATTGTTTTATTTCAAAGAAATCTAAAAATATTATGAAATTAAATTTTTTTAAACATTAATCATTAAATTTTTTCAAGTTTACAAAACCCCCCACTCTCAAGGCAAATGCAAAACGAAACCCCAGGGTGATCCCATAACCACCCTGAACACCACATTCTCATATATGACGCTTGTATGTAATTAGAGCTAAATAAAACAAGAAAGCGGATCTTAATTTTTCTATATACGTAATATTTTCTATTTATTTATATTCGAAGGTTAAATAATGACTAGTTTAGAAAAATCTGCGATAAAAATTTTCTAGTCGATTGTGTTACAAGGAGTGTACTTTAAAGTGACGAATATGAAATTAAACAGCTGTAATTTTATCTACGTAATCCTATATGGGTAACAAAATATATATATTCTAAGAATTTAAATGAAAAAAAAAGAAAAATTATAAGATATTTGATCGAAAGAAGGAAGAAAGAAGTAAATAGTTTTGTTATGTTAAATGTTTTTCTTTAAACTTGTAAGCTTTTTTGCCTAAAGATTCATTAGTTACCTACGTACATGTAGTGGTCATCAATGTATAATCATAGAGAAATTTACTATAAAAGCAGTTGAGAGACGATTGCTCAACTACTATAGAAGGCTTGTTCGGAATTATTTGAACGCTATGAGAAAGATAGTAATATTGTTAATATGCAGTGCAATTTCTTTTGGACATACTATGTATATTTTAAGAGTACCAAAAGAATTGCTTTCAGCAAAATATGAAAATACTAGAATCAAAGTGAGTTTTAACAATTTTATAAATAAGCCGAAATAAGCGTCTACGGCCCACGAGCTCGTCCTTCAGCCTCGCTTCTGAGCGCCGTAGTTTTCAGAGTATCCCAGAATACCACTATCTCAGAGTACTCCCGGATATCCACCATGGCTGCGTCAGAACAGGTCTGACGTAAAGAACCGGAACAGCCGGGTACGGAATCGGAACTTTGCGGAACCGAAACAAAGTTTCGAATTTTTATGATTTTTTCGCAAATTTTTTAGCATTAAATTTTTTGAAAAATACCATTTTTAAGTTAAAAAAGCTCAGAAAATGGCTGTCACAAACACAAAAAATATAAAGGTAACTAAAGATCTTATTGGTCTTAAATAATAAACAATATCAAGGAGCAAAAATTCGGGGATACTTTGTTTAAAAAATATTACTATAATTGCCTGAATGCAAGTTTTTTTAAGTATTGAAACGAAAAGATTTGAAATCGAGTTTTTCAAAAATCCGTAACTGGCTATTTGCAAACAAAACAGACTTTAAACGTGTCATACCAAAAGTCTGGCAAAGCCAGACTAGCTGGTGTTTGTCAGACTAATTTGTATTATGCGACTTTCAAGAGGACTATAAAAGCGCTCGGGAACACTCGGATGCGCTCAGAAACACTCGGAATCGAGACCAAAGGCCAAGCAGAGCGCCAACGGCGCTTGGTCTCCAGGTTCTAAAAAAATTAAAATAAAACAAATTAATTCAAAATTTTTAGCTTCCATCAAACACGCATCGTTCTCTTCTCAAATCTGGAACTGATGAAGAACTAGAAAAACTCATAACGTACCTAAAAAAGGATTACCCGAATATAACTTTGAAACGGTTCAATCCTACTTGCTTCTTTAGTGCACTACCATGTTTTCCGAAGAAAGGGTATTTTTATGTTTCGCGTCAACGAAAAGATGATTAAATATATATATTTACTACACGCTATGTTTATAAAGGAACCTGTACATATAAAAACCTGTAAAAGAAAATAAAATTTATGTTGAATCGAATGTATAAATTTATCAGAGACAGAGATGTGCTGTAGGAAAAGGGACTTTTCTATAGATGCCAAAAATTTAAAAATGTAATATGTTTTTATTTTTTTAAAGTATTCGATGAAAAAACATTTATCCTCTGCCATTACATCTCTAGAGATGGTAGGGGGTAGGCATCTAAAAATTAATTGTTTTAAATAGCAATTCTTTTAGCATTGTATATATATGTACAAATTGGAAGCCGAGCGCCTGCAGCGCTCCTGAGCGGCGCTTCCGAGCGATGATCTCAAATGACGCTTCGAAGCGGCACTTCTGAGCACTTCTATACTTTAGAGTATAAAATTTACAGTAGTCTATACCCATAGGTATTTCACAAAAAAGTGAAAAAAATTTTGCCCCTATTTCAATGATTTTGGTGTCTTCTTCTCTCATCCTCCCTAAAACTTTTGTTTTGGTGTGCGTAATTTAATCGCACCTGCAAAATTTAGTTCGGACACACAGACAGACATACATTAGACATTTAATATAAGAAGATACTATGAGATTTTTTCAAACAAATATTATACTGTATATAACTAATTTGTAAATATTTTACTGTTTTCATGCCACACAAACTCTTCTAAAAATTTAAGGGGTAGAGAAGAAGAGGTGGAGGAAAGAATGAAGGGATGAGAATTTTTTGGAGTGATAATTTTTTAAAAGATGAAAAAGAGAAAGAAGATGGAAAGGGAGCTGATGGAAAGGCTTTTTTGTTACGGAATGTATTTCTGTTACGCAAGGTGTTAGAGAGTAGAGAAGAAGAGATTGAAAGGATAGAGGAGGAGAATGTGTATATGGAAACATATGGATGGGACGGGGGAAGGATAGAGAAAGAGAGGAAGGAGATAGATTGGGCGAGGTAAAGAGGAAGGGGAGAAGGATAGAGGAAGATTGGGAGGGGATGAAGCGGAGAGGGAGAGTTGGCGGGGGAAAGGGACGAAGGTAGAGAAAGAAGGAATGGGGGATAAAGAGAAAGAGGAGGTTGGGAGTAGGAGGAAAGAAGAGATTGAAGGGGATGAGTCGGAGAGTGAGAAATGGGTGTTTGTTGTAAGTTTTTGTTAAAATGTAGTAAGTAGAGGCCTGCATCGGGCTAGACTCAATTAACAGTGTCCAAAATTTGCATAATTAAAAGATTTTGACAAATTTTGACGTCAAAAATACAACTCTAGTGAAGGGTCGTAAAATTTGACGAAGGGTTGGAGTCGCGCACATGGGAAGGTCGCAAAAAATCCGATGAGGGGTGGGCACATTGTGAGTCACGCACAAGTAAGAGTCGAGTGTATTTATGTAGTGCTGTGCATTAAATTGTTTTTTGTAGTCATTCGGGCTGGGGGGGGGAGGGGGAGTCAAACAAATTTTCAAAAAATTTTAAAGGCTTTTTCAATAAAATTTTCTCCTAAAAAATCGTATGACGGGATTTATCGAATGAGTCCTAGTGTGACAGAAATGGATTAATCTCGATTTTTGGCAAATTTTCAAAATTTTCGGGAATAAATTTTGGAACGTCTATAGTTTTGTTATAGACTATTATTAATTGCTTATGAGCAAGTCAACAAATGACAAGGAAGTAGAAAGTAGCTGGAAATTTCTTATTGGCTTCACATGAAAAACAACGTTAATCTAAATATTTCTTTGAATGAATACGTCAGAAATTATACAGGGTATTTAAAAAATAGAAAGATTGAATACTCTATGTTAAAAAAATATGTAAAAAGTCTATATTTTGAATATAAAATATAATTACAAAAATCTCTATTTTGCAAACACCCTGTAGTTTTATGTATATTCTATAGATTTATGTATATAGATTGTCCAATAAAAACAGATTTTGCGTTTTTCAAGCAAATTTTTGTTACAAACAAATTTTTAACTTTGTCTAAAATCATCCTATATACGGCTTTTCTATGCGAGAATCGATTGCGCGCATTAAAAATGATTGAAAACGCTTCTTTAACTCTGAATCAGTTCAGAAATCCCAAAATATAAAAATTCCTGTTTTTGTTGCCTGATTCAGGGTAAGGGAAACATTTTAAAGATTTTTCAACTCGCGCAGTCAAGAGAAATTGTACTACTTCGGCTGCCCCAAGTGACAGGGTACTGGAACCGGAAAAAATTGTTTAAATTTTTATAGGGGTACCCCCAATTTCAAAGTGGCGTAGAAAATTTAAAATCGCTACGATCGGGGGGGGGGGGGTTTTATTGGACACTCTGTAGTATTTATTTCCTCTATCTCCGTGTATGTGCCTATTATTCCCGATAGTATTTACTTCCCCTATGAAAGCTTTCAAGTCCTCGGTGCACTTTTCAATTGGAGAAACATAGTAAGCGGATTAGATTTTCGAACAATATTCATCATGCTTCAAATAAACAGGAATCACTAGATCCAATATAAAAAGCAATAGTTTTTTAAGAAATTTATTATGATATCTTTTCAAGGCGATCCAAAATGGTGGCTTTGTGTTTGAACATTCTTTTCTTATTTATGATGACACAAGTTGCAATCTCTTTAAAATGTTATCAAACAGACATAGAGGTAAGCCAATATACCAAAATTCCCATACCCAATGTTTTCACGGGATTCAGCCAATTGGAGGCTACTTGCAGAGGACCACTTTTTGAGAAAAAAAACTCAGGCTATATACAGAGGACCTTTTTGAAAAATTTTTTGAGGCGCTATGATGAGTATCTTTTTGACAAAATTCGATAATATAAACATATGTGGACAAATAGAATAAAATGTAGTAAAATTTTACCAGGGGATGCCGTACGGTTACATGAATATAAAATTTCGGCAGCTATATTAGAGTGCCCCGGCGTAACCCCTTGCTTGCCCAAAAATTTAAGAAAAAAAACTAGGAAGGCGATTTAATTATTGGCCGAGCAGTGTTGATCAAAAAATGCCATTGAAGACTCTTATGTTTTTATAAAATGTTTCTATTTTACGATTCTGGAAAATTTTGTGGCCCCTTACTTGACCAGAAAATTTTTTTCTAACATAAAAACTTTATAAATTTATTTTTAGACCGGCGAGACAAACATAATAGAAGACGATGATTTTATATTCTGCATCGTATTTCCACCTATCATGGGATCAACTCAATTTTCAAAGAGTGTTTCAGCTGGCCTCAAAATTGAAGAATTGGACAAACCAGTTGAATATTTTTTTGGAGACAATGACAGTGTACACCAATTGCTTAGCGTTTGCTTATTCGAAGTGAGAAATTTTGGCGGTATTCCACTTCATCTAATGGACACTTCATCCAATGAACACTTCATTTTTGAGACACATTCTTACAATGAGTACACTTCATCTAAAAGACAAAGAGCCCATTGGATAAAGTGTTCTCATTTGATGAATTGCCCGTTAGACGAAGTGTCCATTGGATGAAGTGTCCCAGTTGGATAAACTGTTCATTGGATAAAGTGGGATACCGCCGAAATTTTAAATTGAATATTGTTAAAATTTTTTAGAAATATGATTGGCCAAAAGTGTGGAGCGCAAAATTCCAAAAAGGCAAAAGAGTAGAATATTCACTTCGATGTATTTGCAACATAGACCTTTGTAATAGCTCAGACTTTTTCACCAATCATGTCAACTTTTTGGCTCAAAGTGAATAATTTAAAAGAAAAAATGAGAAATTTTGTAAATAGAAGAAGGTTGCGCATTAATTAATCAGTTCCTGATTCCCCTACCTCTTAAAAAAGTGTTAGAGGAATAAAAAATTGTTAAAGGAATAAAAAAAGTTATTCCGGACAGATACACATACACATTTCTCCTTTAAAGAGTATAATTTTTACGGTTTTACAAATTTAAATAATATACCAGAGTGTCTCAAATGTTTATTTTTTTTGTATATAATTTGCTCATGACTTTTTTATTGTGTGCTCTTCTTTGCTAATTATTATTTTTATTTTAATCCTAAGGCCGAAAGCAAGTTGTCGTACCACCGCATGAAACCGCAAGTTGTCGTACTTTTTCATTCAAAATGCATAAAAAGTACGACTCGAGACCGCAAGTTGTTGTACTTTTTGTCGTACCACGGTACGACACAAAGGTACAACTGTACGATACCAAAGTACGACGACAACTTGCGGCCGGCCTAAAAGAAAAGTCACCGATATTTTTAATAAAAAAAATTTTTTAAATTTTTTTTAATTTTCAAGATGTTTTTTATATACAGGATGTCTCAGATAAGTGTCCAAATCATTTATTTGGCATTATCTTTGGAATCCTGACAAATTTTTCGATGCGGTTTTTTAAAGTTATATAGACTAAATATACATCAATCGAGGTGATTGTCGCGAAAAAATAAAGTTTCTAATATTTTATTTTTGCGTTACAATATTTTGTTTTTATGAAAAAACACCCTTAACAGTCAAATTTTTCAAAAATTTGTTCGGATTCTGAAAGAGCATGACCGATTTTACTTATCTACAAAAAATCACGCAAAAAAGACGAAGACTTTTTTTCAAATTAGAGCATTTTGAAGAAAACTTGCATTTTTTAAAAGACAAAATCAAATATCCGAGAATGGGATTCGATACAGCTATCTTTGGGATCGAAGCCGAGACCACTACCACTGAGCCATTTTAGCCAATCTTTTAAAATTTTAGAATTGACACATGTTTTTTACATATGAAAAGTATAAATAATTTTTTCATGAATTTTTGTAGGTAACTAAAATAGGCCATGCTCTTTCAGAATCGGCAAAAATTTTTGAAAATTTTGATTGTTAAGGGTGCTTTTTTCCTAACACCAAATATTGTAAGGCAAAAATAAAATACTAAGCTTCTATTTTTTGGCAAAAGTCACCACGATTGATGCACGTTTATCCTACTTAACTGTTTTTTTAAACCGCATGGAAAAATTTATCAGGATCCCAGAGATAATGTCAAATAAGTGGTGTGATACTTGGATGAGACACCCTGTATAAAAAAAGTTTTCAAGATGTTTTTATTTTAAAAATGAAATTGTTTTCTTTTGTCAGTAGCTCTTAAATTTGTTCTTTCTAAATTTAAATTGCTCCATTATAAACAACCTTATAAATTGTTAAGTATTAATAAAATATTATGTTTCTAATTTAAGACAAGTAGACGTAAATAAAGTTGAGATCGCATGTTCGCAAGTATTAATATCTTATACACATGACTCATTCCTCATGTGGCATGAGGAAGTTAATTTTAATATGTCCTTATAAACAAAAGAAAAATCTTAATTAAAACATGTTCATTCCGGAACTACGGTTGCATTATTAGGCAATATCTATTTCATTATAAATTTATAAATAGCTTATAGAGCAAGACTAATATCTAAAACTAATATCCCATTTTATTCAACTAATATCCCAGCATGACTAATATCCCATTTTCTACTCTAACTATAAGGCTGCCCGCTAGTTGTCTCGAGATGATTTCGAGACTCTAAATGCGCCTCTAAACGTCTCGAATTACATGTAATTCGAGACTCTAAATGTCTCGAAATAGTCTCGAATCGAGACAAGTGTCTCAAAATAGTCTCGAACTAGTCTCGACTTAAATAAATTGCGTTCGAAACTAATTCGAGACTATTTGGAGACATTTAGAGTTATTACATGTAATTCGAGAGGTGCACTTAGAGTCTCAAAATCATTTCGAGATAACTAGCGGGCAGCCTAAGACATCCCAAGTTGATGTGCCAAAAAAGTGCTTTTATATTTTTTTTAACCCAAGAATTTAGTTGATTAAAAGCGACCCCTCTTTAGGCGTAATTTTATGTGAGGAATCGATTACCGCATTCTCGATCCGTGAAAACGCTTCCCTGATTCTGATTCAGGGAAGGGGTCGGTGAATTGAAGCAAAAATCGAAAAATTTTCGATTTTTTCAAAAATTTCTAAAAATCATCCACTTTAAAGTAATTTTATGCGAGAGATCAATTGCACGCATTCCCGACTGAAGGACGATTTTGACTGTCGAGAAAAAAGTTATGATCATTTTATGTAAATTTTTGTGATTTTTGGTGAATTTTTGAAATACGGAAGTAAATTATTGATAGGATGTTACATTGCCACGAAAACGTGGCATTTGTCACGTTTTTGGACTTTTTGCCCCGTTGTTGGACGTTTTTTAAAGAAAAGATCAAATTCATTAGGACCTATAACTTCAATAAATTTTGAGCAAAAAATTTGATTTTTGAAAAAAAAATTCGATTTTTGAGCAAAAATTTCGATTTTCAACAAAAAAATGCCACGTAAATGTCACGTTTTGGCATGGTGTTTGCCACTTTTTCTATTTTGGCATGTAACATCCGTAATTATTGAACACCCTGTACATTTCAAGGTTTCGCAAATTTGTATAAACATATTTTTCTAAATTTATCCAGCTTATGCTAAATAATGAAAAACATTTGTTGGGCTTTAATTATTACCGTAAACCAGGAAGTTGTTTATCCAAATTTCAAAAGATTTTGTCACTCTCATTTTTATACATTAGTTAGAAACATATCAAATGAATAAAAAATATATTAGGTTGGTGAAAAATTAATGTCGTTTTTTATTAGCGGCAACTTTATCAACAATTTTCAACTAAATGTCGTTTTTTGTATAGCATCTTTAGTTTCAATTTTTGCATGCGCTTTGATTTTTCCTCAACAGCGACGTTTATCTGGCTCAACTTGACCGTCTTCATGCAGCAGCTATCCAAGCCAAGCGTCCGCGAAAAAAGAACCACATCGTCTTTCATCACGATAACTGTCGAAGCGCGGGTTGTTGAGTCGATTGCAGACAAGGGGTGGGAATTGCTCGAGCATCCGCCGTACTCTCCCACCGAAGCGCCAACAGATTATCACGTCAACCGATCGCTCAAGAACTGGCAAATGGGAAAAGTTTATGAAGACTTGGACGAATTGGTGGATGATGTTAAAGCGTGGATTGCTTCAAAAGATCGTCATTTCTTTGCCCGTGGGATCGACCTTTTGCCGCATAAGTGGGAGGCAGCTATTGAAGTGGGTGGCGATTACCCTCCTGAATAAATTGTTTATTATTTTATTGTTTATTTTGTTGAAAATTGTTGATAAAGTTGCCGCTAATAAAAAACGAGATTAATTTTTCACCAACCTAATACTTAACTTGTTATTACCTTAAGACATGCTCAGTGTTCAACGAAGCATTCGACTTATTTTTACTTCCTTATAATAAATTGGCTAGTATTATTTATCACTATAATTTTGGAATAAAAGTTTCGACCAGCTTTCTTAACATTGAATTTTATTATTAGAAAGCCTCGGTCGAAGCATTTATTTCAGATTATATTAGTAGTTGTTAATAAATCGTAGTATTCTTAAGTTAGTACTTTAATTCTGAATAAAAGTAAGTTATAATTGACTTTGCTAATAAGGAAAGTACCCAGTCATGGTTTCTTCGATTTTGGCCAAACATGTGTCAATTTGTTACCCATGGCGGGAGTACTAAAAAATCGCAAAAAATTTTTCCAACCGTCATTCCTATGAGGAGATAGAGACCAAAATGTGGTTTTTGGGGTCTTTACCAAAATGACACCATTTTTCTTAAGAAAAATCGAACTTTCAGGAGTCGAAATTCGACTTTATTCTGCTCGGTTTGATTTTAAGTCGACTTAAAAATGTTTCTAGGGCAGAAAAACACATTCTGATCGTTTTTGGCATAGTGTACGAAATTTCTATTATTGACCCCCTTGGGACCCAGAACATCCGACCACCGAAAAATGGAGTCATTTTTTTCTTTGAGCCCTAATTTTGACCCCAAAATCACATTTTGGGCTCTATCTCCTTATAGGTCGGAAAAAATTTTTGCGGTTTTTTAGTACTTCCATCTATGGCAAAAAAATGGCGAATGTTTGAAAAAAATCGAAGAAACTATGACTGGGTACTTGACATGTTCACCAACTGTCAAATTTTGGGGTTACAACTGTCAAATGACAGTTGTAACTGTCAAATTTTTTTTTCATAAATTTGATAATTCTAGCATATTGGTGTTATTTGAAGGCAGAAATTCAACATTTTAAAATTAAAATTTATTTTCAAGCCTGACAGTTGCAACTGTCAGTTGACAGTTGCAACTGTCAACAGACAGTTGCAACTGTCGGCTTTAAAATAAATTTTAATTTTAAAATGTTAATTTTCTTCCTTCAAATACCACCAATATGCTAGAATTATCAAATTTATGAAAAAAAAAATTTGACAGTTACAACTGTTATTTGACAGTTACAACTGACATTTGACAGTTGTAACCCCAAAATTTGACAGTTGGTGAACATGTCAACTGGGTACTTTCTTTGTAAATCGTCATCACACGTCTACAACCCTTTCTCCCCCAATCTCGGGGGGGGGGCCGACACCCGATGACCAAAATGAGCCCCGCCCGCATTAAATCGATCGCGGATCACGAGCCAAAACCCTCGATTTGTGAAATTGTCCAAAAATTTTTAATTTTTAAACAAAAATCGGAATTTTTTAGCTTTTTTGCTTAAAAAGGTATTTCCCAAAAAAATTTTTGTCTGCGAAGCTGATTTTTTTAACTAAATATTGCTCCAAAATTGTCGCAAAATGCTGAAAAGAATTGTTACGGCCCTAAAAAATGGGCTGGGCCCGCAAATTTAGCTGTAAAAAATCTCGACCCATATGAAAACATCGCTTTTATCACGCCTGGTATGCTAACAACTTACACACTTGTAAGTTAAAAAATTTAAATTTTGATATTTTATGTTAAAAATATTTTTAAAAATACTAATTTTCAAAATTGAGAAAAAATGATAAAGAATTTAAGGTTGTAGTATGTCGTGGCTTCAGTGGCGCAGTATGTTGCGTGTTTGGCTGTATCCCAAATGGTTGATAGTTTGATACCCAACTTCGTGCTACGTTTTTGCCCAAAAAGTTGGTCTCAATTTGAACAATTCTATCACTGTTATTGCTCTAGAATAACATTATCACACTTTTTTGAGGGCATAACGCAATTTTATAGACTATCCGGCTTTCTTGTAAACGTATGATCTGCATGAAAAAGAGAAAAACTGAAACCATTACAGGGTGTGGCAAAAAAAACGCGAATTTTGCCAATTTTTGAGGTCATTTTTCGAAAAAAATTTTTCTCAAACTTTTTAAAAAATGACCTTTATGGGGGTAATTTTATACGAGAAATCGACTCCGCGCATTCCCGCAGCATGAAAACGCCTTATTGATCCTGATTCAGGAATGGAGTGGGTGTATTGAAGCGAAAATCAAACATTTTCGAATTTTTATGAGAAAACCGTCGATTCTTAGGTTTTTCTAGGCGGGGAATCGATTGCGCACATTCCCGAACATTGAAAACGCTTCCTTAACCCTGATTCAGGGAAGAAATCGGTGTATTGAAGCGAAAATTCGAAAAGTTTGATTTTCGCTTCAATACACCGATTTCTTCCCTGAATCAGGGTTAAGGAAGCGTTTTCATACTTCGGGATTGTGCGCAATCGATTCCCCGCCTAGAAAAACCTAAGAATCGGCGGTTTTCTCATAAAAATTCGAAAATGTTTGATTTTCGCTTTAATACAAATCACTCATTTTTCTGAATCAGGGTCAGGGAAGCATTTTCAAGATTCGGGAATGCGCAGAATCGATTTCTCGCATAAAATTACCCCCATGAAGGTCATTTTAAAAAAAATTAAGAAAAAATTTTTTCGAAAAATGACCTCAAAAATTGGCAAAATTCGCGTTTTTTTTTTGCCACACCCTGTATTGACTGTCAGGATGATTCCTTTCTAACTATTCAAGATTCTACTTTCAGTATAATTCTTTCCAGAATGCCCCAATAACTGTCCAAAATTTTAACCGTCCCAAAAAGCAGCAAAATCTTTAGATTTTTTATTGATGATGATTTCTAACGGGATTTAGCTAATGATGAGAGCGGATTGAGTACCGTCTTTAATTAATAACTGGACTGTCGATGAACGCTGAATCCCGAAATTTTTTTACATATGATTTGAAATTCTTGTTCATAATTAAAACAATCTTCACATTATTTATAGATTTGTATCATTATCAGTCATCAAATATTGACTAGGTTTCATATCAGTATAACTCCTATTTCTTGTGATAGTGATAGCAGTAACGTTCACAGTTGGAAATTTCTGGAAAATATTCTGAAGTGTTCTTTTCAGTGTTCTTCTATAGGCGGTTGACATTAGCGCATAGATTACGAAACATGTATTACAATTGATCAATGATAATAAGTCAAGAATTTCACCGAGATTTGAATAGATTAGTTGATGGATATCATTTGGGTAAAGACCATTTAATATGGCTAAGGCTCCTGAAAATTTTTTATAGATTTATATTTTTTACAAAATTCTCTCTTAAGAAAAAAGAAAACAAATTTCAAGAAAAACTTGTCCAGATCCGTTTTACATGGGGGCAAAGTCGAATAGAAAGAGCACTCCCCATAGGTGGATAGGGGGTCCACATGTGGACCCCTGTACTTCTAGGGTGACCTCCCTGCACTTTCGAGGATGACCTACCCCGCAAATTTTCGGAAAAAGTGGACCCCCTCCCTGTCCACCTATGACACTCCCTTATGTCTACCTTGCAGGGCTCGGAGAAAAGTGACAAAAGTGTCACTTGGATGGTGACAACGTCACCTTTCAAGTGACAAAATTTTTTTGTTAATTTTTGAATTTTTATGCAGAAAGGTGTTAATTACTATCAGAATTGATGTTTTTAAGGTATATATTAATTTTTTATGTTGTCACCTGAAAGGTGACGTTTGTCACCTGCAAAGTGACAACTGTCACCTGCCAAGTGACAAAAATTTGATGTTGTCACTTGGCAGGTGACAGTTGTCACTTCGCAGGTGACAATTTTACTTTTTTGCTAAAAAGCATCTACCTAGGGTAAAATTATGTGAGGAATCGATTGCGCGCATTTTCGAAGCATGAAAAAATTTCCCTGACCCCCTAAACCATCTCTGATGTAAAAAATATCACATTGAGGGGCATTTTAAGATACAAGCATCAGACTGGAGGTTATTATTTTATTAATTAAAATTATTTTAGAATTATTTTTTAAAGTTACATTTTTTTAGCTTAAAAAAATTTTTAACAAAAAATTTCTTTATTGTAGGTCTTTCTATCGAACCTATCAAAGATTAAAAACTTAGTGAAAAGACCTTTTGCATCGCGTTTTCAATTTTACCGAATTTCAAAAGCGCCGTTTCACTGAAATACATATCCTTGGTTTGCTCCTTGATCCTATTTTAAAAGACTACATTGAAAATATACCTGACATTATAACAGTACGGAAGATAATTTAAATAGTATAAAAAGAAACATAAAATCTTATTTAGCAAGGCAACTGCTCAAAAAATAGAGGTTGTTTTTTTTATTTCTTCCACATTTCAAAATGGCGCCAAAAATCTAGTTTAAATCCGTTTCCGTCGCCCGATGGCTCATTCGATAGCCCTAATCACCGAATTTTTTTAGAATACAAAATTATTTTAAAAGAAAATTATTTTCGATTTTTGTCGATAGCCCAAAAATAGTGAAAATCACGATTTTTTTAAGTGCTCTCACATTTCAAAAATTCGCAAAAATCGAGTTTAAATCCGTTTTCGTCGCCTATTCGATCGCCCTAATCACTTGATTTTTTAAAAAAACAAAATTATTGAAAAAAAATTTACTTTCGATTTTTAGCCCAAAAATAGGAAAATCACGGTTTTAAACAAATTGAAATTGCTTCCACATTTCAAAAATTCACCAAGAATCGAGTTTAAATCCAATTCTGTCGTCCTATAACTCAATCGATTGCCCTAATCACTGGATTTTTTTAGAAAATGAAATTATTGAAAAAAAATTATTTTCGTTTTTTTTGCAAATTTTTGAAATGTGAGAGCAATTAAAAAAACCGTGATTTTCACTATTTTTGGGCTAAAAAATCGAAAATAAATTTTTTTCAATAATTTTATTTTCTAAAAAATCTGGTGATTAGGGCTATCGAATGAGCCATCGGGCGACGGAAACGGATTTAAACTAGATTTTTGGCGCCATTTTGAAATGTGGGAGAAATCAAAAAAACAACCTCTATTTTTTGAGCAGTTGCCTTGCTAAATAAGATTTTATGTTTCTTTTTATACTATTTAAAAAAACAACCTGTAAGTTAAGAAATACAACAAATCAGATAATCTGGATGATTTTTATGATGATGGTCCACCATCACCGTTTTCAAAAGATAATCCACAAAAGGCGGCTCCAATTGATGCTGAAGTGGATAACTATCTTCATTGAGCTTCATGCACTTATGCCGCTCAATTTGACAATTGTCTCCAATTTGGCGTCAAAAATCCAAGGACCTCCTTAGACTTGCAGTTATGGCAAGAAGACTTTTACCGATACTGAGTTCTGCCTCCACCGAACGTCTCTGGTCCTTTCTAGTGATCGATCCCGTTCCGTCCCGAAAATCCCGGGATTTTTAGCATCCCGTCCCGAAATTTTTGAGCGAGACTCGATCCCGTCCCGGCTTCCGACCTTCCCAGACTCAATCCCGTCCCGAGTCTGGATAAAAAACACATCCCTAAAAATACCCCTTCGCCTAAGTTTTTATACCCCTAAAATGGATTAATAAATTATAAATTGGGTTAAATTTTTTTAAATATCCGATGCAGAAAAAATCACGCACTGACAGGAGCGTGATTTTTTTATCAATTTTTGAAAAAATTGAAAAAAATCACCTTGGTCCTCATTTATGTTTTTTTCAAAAATTTTCGAAAAAACTGAAGGGGGAACCAAGGTAAATTTTTTTCAAATCCCGTCCCGAAAATCGACCCCATACCGGATCCCAAAATCCTGTCATAACCCACCTCAAAAAATCCCGTCCCGGCCAAGAGATCAATCCCGAACTCGGGATCGAACATTAGTCCTTTCTTGCTCGTCAACTAGCCAAGGAAAGTCTCTTGGACCCATCAACCGTAGCAAATTTAGTGACTATGAAAAGTTTAAAAAAATTTAGCCGATACAGCTTAAATTGTTTTTATTTTTTTTTATGGTAAACATGACAAAATAAACCCATTATAATTAGGCCATTTTTGACATCATGATAGTTAGAGGGTCAAATGCCCCTCAATGTGATATTTTTTACATCAGAGATGGTTTAGGGGGTCAGGGAAATTTTTTCATGCTTCG
>JAQGBS010001240.1:0-16455 GCA_034698545.1 Acrobeloides obliquus | reverse complement strand
AGCACTACCATTGTGCTACCGAGACCTACAACTGATGCCCGTTAATTGGTGAATACTTGACGGTGTATTTTCCACTATGGATGGCACACAGGTGTTAATCAAAGTGTGAGTAGTGGAAAATACACCGTCAAGTATTCATCAATTAACGGGAATCAGTTTTAGGTCTCGGTAGCACAATGGTAGTGCCCTTGGACGGTAGCCAGGAGGTCCGAGTTCGAGTCCCGGTTGAGTCCGAAAACTTTTGCTAATTCAAAAATTTCCTATAAAAAAATTACCAAAGAAAAGTATGCTGATTATTCCAGAATAACTGGGCACAACCAAATAAAAAAGATCAGTGCTTGGTGAGATACAATTATCTAATGTTACTAGAGAATCAAAATCCCCCTCGTAAAATATTAAAAATACAAGCAAAGCCAAAATAACCATAGCTATTACTCCGCATATCAGCACCGTTTTCTAAAGCTTTTTATGCTATCAAATCAATGTCACGAATTTTTACCGAGCTTTGTAATTTGTTGTACGACAATGGTTTCCAAACAGCCACAAAGCGGTCAAGAGCGATCATCAAAGCAATCACTTGACCAACCCGATAACCCGCAACAAACGGTATCGTTAAAAAGGAGCATGTATATAAAGGAAAGTACACTACCAAATTATTCATCGCATAGATAATTGTACTTCCACGTATTATTGTACCGACTCCTAAAGTTTATGATGTATCAGTGGGCCGAACATTGCTTAAACTGCCAGATCTGACGGTCGGCTTCTGTGTCAACTGCGCTTGCGCTACAGAATTTTATGACTCTTCTCATGAAAAAGTCTATAATACTAAGCCTAAGGCTTAGCCCAAGCTTAAGTCTAAACCTAACCCCAAGCCTAAACTTAAGCCTAAGACTAAGCCTAAGTCTAAGCCTAAACCAAATTCCAAGCCTAAACATAACCCCAACCTTAAGTCTGAACCTAAGCCTAGTCCCAAGCCTAAGTCTAGGCTTAAGCCTAAGCCTAACCCCAAGCCTAAGCCGTGTTAAAAAGCATTTTAGTTTAAATCTTACCCACGAAAAAATCTGCTGTGCAAAGAAAAATGATTAACCAGTTACATTGAAGCTGCCTAAGCTTACTAAACACCACAAAAAGGACAATCAAATACAAATTTCCGATAGCCGATAATGATCCGACGATTAAATAATAGGCCTTAACCCATCCAGAATATGGAAACCCATTAAAAGGGGGTGAATTGTAAAAATCTATTGTAGATATAGACGTTGTGTCCATTTTTATGCTTTCTAGAAAAGATAAACAGGATGAATATATCTTTCTCAATATGACTAAAAAGCATCATGGAGCTGATGGTTGATTAGTAAATCGCCCACTTGTCTTTACTAAAGAAAGCCATCTCATTAAACTTTATAGAAATGGTGATCTTCAGCTACTTTGTGTGGTTATATTGCTAAGGAAGTAAAGATTATATATTTTATATTTATGCCTAAAAATGTGCCAGATTTTCTCCAGAAATTAAGGACTCATTTATAAAATTGTCATCAAATTTACTTTTGATGCATGATCAGATGAACAGCATCTTTGATGCCAAAAAACGGCAATTTTTTATATTTCTGAATTTTTTACTATTTTTACATTTTATCATTTGACTTAGCTTATACAGGGTGGTCTAAAAATACCTATCGCGAACACAAAAAAACTTTAGGCAATTAAATAATTTATTTTGGTCTTAAATAATAAACAATAATAAAAAAATTTAAAGGCACAACAGCTCGCTACATTGTTCTCTACTGTTCTCTGCATGAAGTGAAGAAAACCAACAAAGCTGGGCTTTAAATAGTTACTCTATATGTGACATACATGACACATCTGACATGTCTACGTGAGAGATGTGACACATTGGACATATATGACAGGAGTCGCTATTTCATGTAACACATCTGACATGATATGTCCAATTTGTAATATATGATATGATTTTTGTAAGTTTATGTGGCATATGTGATTGATGTCACGTGTGCCACTTTTGTTCGAAGGAAGTTTACTTGCGACATAACTGTCGTCACAATAATACTCGCTAACTGAAAAAAAGTTCTATATCTTGTTTCGTTCACAACTTTTGATAGAGATAAGGATCATTCAGATATTACGTAATCAAGTAGGGGGGGGGAGGGGGTAGCCCAATGATTACGTTTGATTATAGAGGGAGAAGGGGGGGGGTCAGGTCAATGATTACATAATCACAATGTATAAAATTTTTGTTTCAATTTTTTCGAACTTTATCAATTTTTTTTAATCTTTTCAAATTTTTCAATTTTTTTCTTTTTTTGTGCGGGATTGAACTTTTAGGCCTAAGTTTCTTAACTTGCCAGATTTGACGGAATCGCTCACAATTGGGGCCGATAACTTTTTTGAATGGGCATTTTTTGGAACACTCTTATAAAAAATTTATTTATGTTTAACAATATTTACAGACATCTTATAAAACTTTAAGTTTCAAAAATTCAAGAATTAGCATAAGGTGGTGGAGGTTCTCCTGGATCAAAAATATAAGCTGGCGGTAATGCCATACCGCCATGAGTTTCTACTTCTTCAGTATATCTTGGTAGTGCATTATTAATTTGCCCAGCATTACAAATATTACTTTGATCGTATATTGCAGACCCATCTTCTACCGCTCTTTCTGGTTCATCATCATAGCTGGTAACCCAATGCTTGGCTAACCAGACGCATAACGCAATAAATATAATTCCACACAGGAAGAAACCAATAAATATAAATGTCATCCAAACATCTTTGCTTGTATCGTCTTTATTTGAGCCATGTGTTGCATAAGCATTATAAGCGTTATCTAATAGGATAACTGTAAAAATTAATATAGGCAAAATTTTTAAAAATGGCAGAGAACAATTTTGAAGTAACACTTTGGCGAGTGAAAAGTTTGATTAATAAAAAAATGAATACTCGAGCTAACAATTTAATCAAAAAGATTGCTCATCATTACATTCCTTGATAAGGAAATGACGTCTTACTATTGAAAGACGAAAAACTACCTCTTATTTCGTAATTATCGAACTTTCTTGATAAAATATTGATTGAATAGTTGGTTTTAGTAAATTGATAAAGCAATGCAGAGTGGACAGAAATTTGTGGGGGTGACATTTCCACTCAGGAATAAACCAATAAACATAAACATAATCCAAACATTTTTGTTCGCATCGTTTTTGTTTGAGCCATGCTGTCATATGCCATTTAAGAGACGATGTCTCGAAATCTCGAATCTGAGGTGGGCATAGTAACGAAAATTCGAATCAATTTTTGAAACCGTGGTATATCCTAGGTTTTCGGAGTCGCTGAACACGAATCTGAAGTCCGTTTTTGAATGCGACTTTTTGGTGCCCCTGTACGGCAGGTCGACCTTTTGAACTTTAAGTCAAATTTCAAATGGGCATATCTCCGGCCAGCTAAATCCATATCTAATGGTTTTGGTGTCTTTGGAAAGTGGTGAATTCTACTTCATTTTTTGTCAATACAACTCCTAGTCAAAATTGCGTAGTTTTGGAGATAGAGCAATTTTTCTCATTTTTTAGGTCATTTTTGAGGTCCAAAAACTATTTTTGATCTAACTCCTACGGGTTGTTCGAGTGCACTACGTTTCTTCGCCTATTATTTACTCCTAGTTAGTATCTACAATTTGAGCCGTCGATCGCCGGACAACGTTGTTTACATTAAATAGAAAATGGAGCTTGAAAAAACTCGACAAAAATTTGAAATTTTTTTAGATTAGCGAAGTTTGCCATAATTTATATATATTCGGAAAATTCATGAAAAATGGAGCATTTTTTGTTTTTACAGTAAATTCTGAATCTTTATCGTTGTCGAGATAATCGCGCTTGAAATTGGCGATTCTTGGAATTGGTTTTAAATTGAATTTCCCGCTAAACCCTGGTTTTCAATTTTGGCGGGAAATTCAAATTTAAAACCAATTCCAAAAATCGCCAACTTCAAACGCAATTATCTCGACAACAATAAATTCTAACTTTAATTTGTACAAACTATACATTTTAAATAAATTTAACAATATAAATTTCCCAAAAATCCACTAAAAAATATCAATTTGTATAGAAATTGCCGAATTCAAACCCATACAGTACTCAAACTCATACATTGAAATTTTACGATTTTCGCAACTTTTTAGCCATCTCTACCCCATGTCAAAATTCCCTAAAACAAAAAGTTATTACACTTTGAAAATTTTCAAAAAAGTAAGTTAATTCCAGACATAACTTACCGGTAAGTTACGTTCAGGACCTAACTTACCAGTAAGGTAAGTTCATAAGGACCTGAGCGGAATCGAACTTTTAAGTCCAAGTTTCTTAACTTGCCAGATCTGGTGGAATCGCTCACAATTGGGGCCGGGGAACTTTTAATAGTATCTCTTTTTGAAATAACTTTTTTGAATGAGCGTATATTTTTTTGACCACCCTTACAAAAAATTTATTTACGTTTAATAATATTTACAGACATCTTATAAAACTCTAAGTTTCAAAAATTCAATAATTAGCATAAGGTGGTGGAGGTTCTCCTGGATCAAAAATATAAGCTGGTGGTAATGTCATACCGCCATGAGTTTCTACTTCTTCAGTATATCTTGGCAGTGCATTATTAATTTGCCCGTCATTACAAATATTACTATAATCGTATATTGCAGGCCCATCTTCTACCGCTCTTTCTGGTTCATCATCATTTCTGGTACAGGCTTTGTTGGCATGGCAAAGGCATAACGTAGTAAATATAATTCCAAACAGGAATAAACCAATAAATAAATCCACTATAATTGTCTTACAAACATCTGTGCTTGTATCGTCTTTGTTTGAGCCATGTGTTGCATAAGCATTATGAGCGTTGTCTAATAAGATAAATGTAAAAATTAATACAGGCAAAATTTTTTTAAATAACAGAGAACAATTTTGAAGTAACACTTTGGCGAGTGAAAAGTTTTATTAATAAAAAAATGAATACTCGAGCTAACAATTAATAAAAAGGATTGCTTATCATTACGTTTTTGATCAGGAAATGACGTCTTCTATTAATAGACGAAAAACTACCTCTTATTTCGTAATTATCGAACTTTTCTTGATAAAATATTGATTGAATAGTTGGTTTTAGTGAATTGATAAAACAACGCAGAGTGGGCAGAAATTTACGGGGGTGACATTTCCACCCAAGAATAAACCAATAAACATAAACATCATCCAAACATTTTTGTTTGTATCGTTTTTGTTTGAGCCATGCTATCATATGCCATTTAATGTTTTTACCACAACAAATCAAAGCGAAACACTTATTCATCAACATCACTATCCTCACCATCGCTGAAAGACAGAAGTTCTTCGAATTTATTTATCACGATATCGATTTCTTCACCGTTGTCCTTTTGCTCCGTTTCTCGGGGATCTCCTGGGCCATGTTCTTGTTTTCTTTCTATCGTTTTATTCACTATAAATTTCTTCCATTTTCCACTGGCCGGACCTTTCTTCCTTTTCGTTACCTTTCCTACTTTCTCTTTGAAAAACTTTGATAGACGCCCGAAACTCTTTTGTCACCACACATTTCCGCCACGCGGTTTTCGTTGTTTCAACGTCGATGAAAGTTTGTTCCATTGTGAATTGCCGAGCTTTCTAGAGAACCAGCTACTTCGGACTTTGTGCCCTCTATAAGTTGGGTTGAAAGAACTCGCAACCGTTTTGGCCATCCGAAGATGTTACTACTAGGCAAAATCTGTTGGCCTCAAGGTGGTCTGAACTAGCCTTGAGGGCGCCTGAGACAAGTCCAATACCACCGAACCATGGGATCCTTGGAGTAACAAATTCTACTCTAGTCATAACGATTGTATAATATTAGCTAAACACCTTCGAAAAACCAAAAAAAACAAAACGAAACGATATGCACAATTTTCTATAACGAAATTTTTTGTGGTCCGAAGTAGATTTTTATGGCATTTTGATGATCTGGCATAGGTTTTCACGCTTCGGGAATGCGCCCAATCGATTTCTCGCATAGAAAAACTCCCAGTAGGGTCATTTTCGAAAAAAATTTGGCTTGAAAATTTTCCAATCTTCAGTCACCCTTTAAAATACCACAATTAACTGATGCGAATCTCATAAAAACCTCAAATAATTTCAAAATTCTTTTGTCTATGAATAATTCTTAAAAAATAAAATGTTGAATTCTTTTTTATCAACGAAATAATTTTTGGCCACTTTTTTGTATACTCTTTGTCAGTTTTATGTCGACTTTGCTCCAATTTATGTGCACAATACGAAATCGACTCAACAGCATGCATTGGCCTATACCAACAAGAGGTCTATGCACTGACTATTTCGAAATCTACTAGCAGTTCTCTCCAATGTTTTCTTATCAACAACCAAGTATAAATAGAAGGATTTAGGAAAAATCTTGAATAAACTAGACTCTTAAACAGAAGCAAAAAAGTACTTTTCGTTTGAATTGTTTTATTTTTCTACGAAAACTAATATGGTTTTAATTTTAATTGCTACAGTTATACCTTTTATTTGGGCAAAATTTGGGGCCTCTGGTACTTTGATCTCACTTTTGACGATCGTCTTACCAGTCGTTTATTAGTAAGAATGACGATTTTAGCCCGTAAAAAAAGTCGAATTTTAGTTTTTACCTCAAAAAACGAAATAAATATTTCGAAGAAATTGGATTGCCTGGTCCTAAACCAACTTCGATCTTCCTTGGCAATCTCAAAGAGCTAGAAACAGGAAAACTTCCACATTTAAAACTCGTAGAATGGGAAAAACAATATGGGAAAACATATGGAACCTATATTGGGGCTCAAAGGTTGATTATTACAAGTGATGTGGATATAATTTATGAAGTGTTTGTGAAGCAGTTTGATAAATTTTACTCAAGAATGGTAAGTACTAGTGAGAAACAAAATTTTGGGCTCTGCCTTGTCCGGGTTGAGTGGTCCGTGGGTTGAGAGTGTCTGCCCCCAGTCCCAACTATGTCCATCTAGAAAGGGACTGCTTTAGAGGTTTAGAGTTGGTATTGGTGTACAAGTAAGCACTGAGTAAATTTTAGATAAATGTATCATTTTCGTTGGACCAAGAAAAAGCGACCAACTTAAATTTATTCTTAAGCCAAGGAAACAAATGGAAGAGACTCAGATCATTAACTTCTAATGTGCTAACTACGGCAAAAATAAAGTCTATCGACCCTATTCTACAAGGTGTCATGCGAGAATTTATGCAAAATATCGAAAAAGACTTCGAAAAATCACCAATTGTTGACTTTAAATGGTAAATTTTCTCAAACCCAACAAAGCACGTCCAACTTTTAGGCACGCTATTGAAATGGGCCTTGCTGTAATTCAAAGATGTGCCTTTGGGAAGCATGAACCCTTGGGAGAAAATACATACTTAAAAACAATATTTAAAGTCTTTGATTTTGAAGAGGTTTGTGGTAGTTGGCTTGACTCATTCTTTGGTAACTGAGATTTGATTTTTTGTTATTTTGATAATTTTTAGCGGCTACACATGATTTTGTCAAATTCACGCATTATCTCTATATAGGAACTTTTCTTACAAATGTTAATATTTTTATAAAAATTGGAAAAATGTTACAAGTATTGCTTTATTTTGAGACCGATTTTTTTAAAACAGGTTCCGTGATAGAGTTGAGCTTTGAGACGAAGCATGTCATAAAAATTTTTTTGACGAAGGACGAAAATTTAAGTCGATATTCTGATTTAACTCATTGAGTTATGCAACTTTTATTTTGGACTCTCGTTCCGACGACTTCTCCCCTGAACGGTACAAGCCCTCGAAGTTAGAAGAATGGCCATTTTTTGACCAAACTTGGATCGGCTCTAAGTTAGTAAGTCTTTTAGCTTTTGACAAACGATCTTTTGCATTTTGTAGCTGAAGATTGGGGTTTCATTTTATGTCGAGACCATTTTGACCCTAGATATTTACATAAGTTTTTATTTAGTCAAATATCCAAAAATTTGAAAAAATTATGTAAATAACTATGATTAAAATGGTCTTGGCAAAAATGAAGCCCCATGGGGCTTCATTTTTGCCAAGACTATTGGGGCCCCAATTTCCAACTACAAAAAGTAAAAGACTGTTTGTCAAAAGCTAAAAGACTTACTGATTTAGAGCTGATCCAAGTCTGGTTGAAAAATGGCTATTTTTTCCAACTTCGAGGAGCTGTACCGTCCAGAGGGAAGTCGTCGGACTGGGAGCCCAAAATAAAAGTTGCATAACTCAATGAGTTCTACTAGAATATCGATCTAAATTTTCGTTTTGCGTCAAAAAAATTTTGTGACATCTGAAGCTCGGTTCTCTCGCAGAACGTGTTTTAATTATAGAGTACATTAGATGAACGAGATAAAGAACGTATTGAAGGGAAAAATATCAATAGACAACAAGATTTCTTGGATTATTTGAGAGATTCTGAAGTCGATCCGGCAGAAATAATGGACAAACAAAAATCGACCCTTGATACGAAGGTTCAGAAAAATTTGACTCGAGAAGAGTTGCATGCACAATGTATAATGTTTCTCATAGCAGGGTAAGTAGAAAATAGTTAATTTGTTGGAAAAAAACTTTTTTATAGTTCGGATACAACTGCTAATGCTACTCAATATTGTTTATATGAGTTAGCAAAACATCCGGAAGAGCAAGAAAAGGTGTTTGAAGAAATTGAATTAAATATAAACGGTGAAGTACGTATTGTAAAAGCACATAAGCAGAGTCTTAGTTGGGCCTCTTTTTTGATGCCCAAAATTACGAATTTCCCAATTTTTGCAGTAAGAGTCCAAAAGTATTCCTCCCCCGCAAATTAGGCCAAAAGCCAAAAATTTCTTTAAAAACGGCAAAAAACTGTTAAAAATGGCAAAAATTTTGAAAAAACTGTAAAAATGGTAAAAAATGAAAACTCAAAATCCCCCCCCCCCCCAAATGGGCTAGACTTCTTCCCCTCCCAAATTTTCAAAATATGAGCCCCATATATACCCCCCCCCCGTTTTTTTGATGTCCAAAATTACGAATCTCTCTTTTTTGCCTAAATCAGTCAAAAAGCGTCAGGGAGACCAAGGGAAAAATTTCTCCAATTATTTTGGGCCCATTTGCCTATGATTGTTGTCCTTAAAAACTCCAACAAATTATTTAAACTTTTTTTAGGAAGAAATAACCTATACCACGATGCAAAGCATGCGCCAATTGGATTGGTTTATTAAAGAAACTCTTCGTCATCACCCATTAGTTCAAACGTAAGTTCAACTTTTATCCCATATATCCCAGAAATTTTTAGCACCAATGGCATAGCTCGCAGAGCAATGGAAAACACAACAATCGGAAATGGAATCAGAGTAGATAAAAACGTTTGTGTTGCTCCAAACATTTTATCCGTCCATTTTGATAAAACCTTATGGGGTGAGGATGCTGATGAGTTTCGTCCAGATAGATTTTCACCCGAAGAAAGTGAAGGAAGGCATTCCATGGCATGGCTACCTTTTGGAGCCGGACCTAGGATTTGTGTTGGAATGCGTTTTGCTATGGAGGAAGTTAAAATGGCCTTGATTTATGTGTTGATGAAATATAAATTAGAAATGGCACCAGAGTTCCAAGTAAGAAGGCATAAGACGGTGTAAATTAAAATTCACTTATTTCAGTTGAATAGTTATAATTAAACCTGATTCATTAAAGCTCCAACTGGTCAAAAGAAAATAAATTCTAACTTTAATTTGTACAAACTATACATTTTTAATAAATTTAACAATATAAATTTTCTAACAATATAAATCCACTAAAAAATATTAATTTTGATAAGAAATTGCCGAATTCAGACCTATACAATACTCAAACTCATACATTGATAGGTCGGAAGACTGTTCTATCACAAATTAGAAAAAAAATAGCGGAAGCAAAACCGACAAAGACACCTGAAAGGTGAGTGCCTAGACCTAAATCACATTCAACCAGGCTGTAACTCGCCTATCAGATGTATAAAAGTCATCCTTGAATTGCTGTAGATTTTGCCAAACTAACTTTTTGGAACATCCCCAGATGAGAATAAAATAAAACCTTTATTCAAAATCTGATCCTGTTACAACATTTCGTGAGACTTATATAGACCAAATCATCAAGAATTTGCAAGCCATTCTGGACCAATACCTCAATGCACTCATCTAAGCTCTTGGAGCTTCCGGCAGTGGTATCCTTGGTTCCGTAAATGACATTCTCAACAATGTTGTTTGTGGAATACAGGTTAGTGCTCAAAGGATGAGACTAATAAGGACGACAAAGATGAAAAAAAACACTAGAATTCCTTCTTGTGTGACCTGAGTGTAGACAAGGAAAACTCTTTAATAAAAACTCTATTATTAAAGAAAATTTTATTTAAACGATTCTACACTGACTAATACAATTTTTAAGATGCTTTTATAAGGGCTCTAAGGGTGCTCCTTAGTCGTATCATGCCCAAAAAACACTGTTAAATGAGCTGTGAAACGTTGTCGAGCTCAATAAAAAACGCTGTTAAACATTGTCGCGCGATAAAGATTTTTTGACAACGTTGTCATCGTTTTTTATGATTTGCATTGAAAATTGCAAATACTTTACGTTTTTTCGACAACGTTGTCGAGAATCTCGAGAAATCTCGACAACGTTGTCGAAAAATCGTAAAGTATTTGTAATTTTTAATGCAAATCATAAAAAAATGATGACAACGTTGTCGAAAAATCGTTGTCGTACGACAATGTTCGACAACGTTTAATAGCGTTTTTTATTGAGCTCGACAACGTTTCACAGCTCATTTAACAGTGTTTTTTGGGCGCGACAACGACTAACGAGCACCCTAAGCGTTAATGTTCAAGGATAAATTTTCACAAATTTGTAAACAAGAGTAGTAGCAGGTTGGTGGTACCAGTTGCCAAAAAATAGAAAAATGTTAATTTAGTGATTAAAAAATTTTTTATAGAATCGGAAATTGATTTTAAGACTGTGAACACAGTTCATATGAATTGCAAACACAGTTTATGTGGAAAGAACATTGTTTAAAATCATCGAACGTATTTTTGATGATCAGTAACCGTTCTCTTTTCATT
Source organism: Acrobeloides obliquus (assembly GCA_034698545.1). Lineage (NCBI taxonomy): Eukaryota > Metazoa > Nematoda > Chromadorea > Rhabditida > Cephalobidae > Acrobeloides > Acrobeloides obliquus. Next base: position 5,318 of record JAQGBS010001240.1, on the reverse strand, counting down.
TCAGATTGCCCGATCGCATTCCTTTTGGAAAGATCCGATTCGAAAATGAGAGAAGAGATGATGAAAGTGTTCGAAGAGTGTTCTGTTATTTGTTTTTAGTAATTTTTTTGGTTTAATTAGAAAAAGTATTTTTTTAAATGGGATTTAGATTAAGATTGTGTAAGGGAAATATGGAAGGGTCAGGGCACTATATTGTTAGTTCAGTGAGTGAAATTCTAAGTGGACTTACTGGTGCTGTAAACAATATTCTGGATGAATTGGGCAAACGAGAAGCTATCATGTTAATTTTCGAACAAAACAATTTTTAAACTATATTTTACCTATTTATATAAAAGACTAATAAAAATTTTGTATATTTTTCAACCACTAATATTATCTCAAATTCACTTGGTTTGTATCGATTTCTACTTTTATTGCTTAATAATTAAAGTAATCAAAGATTTTGCAAACTTAAAAAAAACATTCCTATAAGTTTTTAATAAGAAAAGAGTGGCTAAAGCTTCGATTATCAAAGTAGTTACATAAATAAAATCACCCATAGTTACACAAAAAATGTACACATTCCAAACTAAACCATTAGCTTGGTAAATTTTACCGCTTATGTATATGGAATATGCCACAATCATAACATTTACAATCACATTAACGAATCCACATAGAGACAGTATTAAACAATAAAAAGAAACTTTTCTAGAATCAGGAAGCATTTTTGAATTTTTCAAGTTTTGTAGCTTCATAGAATTTTTGTATACTTTGATAAAAATTAGTATGGAAAATATTAAAGAAGTTATTAAAATGACATTTAAAACTAGATCATAAATATGGTAAAAAATAAGTTTTCGGTCTAAAAGATCGAACAGCAATACAATTAAATCAAATAGAATAATAATACCCATAGGATGCTTAAAAAACGAAACAAACTTTTTATAAAAGTTTTCAAAATATAGATAAACAAAACGATTGAAAGTAATAAGAAAACATGAAACAAACGCAAGGCTATAAATATAAGAATAGAAGAACCAGTTGAAAAAAATGCTGTAATCAGTTAGAAAAAATGCTGATTTGAAAAACATCTCATATATCCCCACATAACATCCAGTAATGAAATTCAAGGTGATAGAATGTAATATAAACCATTTATAGTCTTCTTTGGTTACAGACCAAATTATGGTGATTATTAAAATAAAATGCAAAAGTAACATGATAATGCAAGGGGGATAATAAAGCCATTCAATTATTTTTAATAGATCATCACAAAATTTTAGTTGGTTTCGATCGAACTCTACCGAATACAAATATACCGATAGTATTCTTGGGCAAATAGACGAATTCATGAGAAAATTTAAAATGGATGACCAGACTTAAGAATAATAAAGAAAATTTAAAAGAGCTGAGCTCTAGTATTTGTACGCTTTGTTTCACAAAATTAATGAGCTTTTAAAATTTCTGTTATAGAATGAACATTTGTAATTTGCAACTACTGAGAATTTAATTTTTTAAATTTCTTACGTCAACTATACCTAGCTTAAGTGCATAAGAAGGGATACGAAAATTTTATCAAAAAAAATTTAGTGCGTCTCCGTCCATCCCAATTGGACCCAAAGCTCGATTCTTTCAAAGCCGGTGCATTAAAAAATCTTGTGGAAAAATAGACAAACAAAGTTAAGCAATTTCGAGCAATAATAGGCAATTTTTTTGTAAAAAATATAAATTCCTTAGCAAAAATGATCTCAGTCCCTTGCGCAAACTTCTTTTCCCATTTTACTTCTGACCAGGTATATGTACTTATTCAAAGTACAACCAAAACGTCAAACGTTTTGTTGTACCATTATTTGAACGAAGTCTCTAGGTACATAAGATCAAACTTCGTAACTATAGTCAATGTATAGTGAATCAGCAAAATTTTATGTGTGCATTTGTATGTCCAGGTGACGCGAGAAATTTATATGCCTAAGTGACGCGAGAAAGAGATCAATGAGCACGGGCATTAATCAATACGAGAAACATTAATTCCTTGTATTAATTGAATATATTCTGTTCTGAACCTAGAGCAGCATCTGATTTTTTCAAAGTTAAAAAAAATAATATTTGATAAAAATGGTCTTATTCGGAAACTATACACTTTCAAATGCTTCAAACTTTGGAATTCTTCGATATTATATGAAATTGGTTTTTATTGCACCGCCGTACTATTCAAAATTAGATGAAAACCAACGTGTTCGTCTCATGGCGATAGTTCAAAATACGAATTTAACTCAAGAAAAATTAGTTACAGAATTGATATCCTGGGGAAAGACATTGCCCGAGGAGCTCCAAGTAAATTTTAGTTTGTATTTTAATTGACTTTCTGATTTTTTAGCAGGAATTACAAAATCTCGGGAATATTTTCTTACAACAGATTATAGAGTTAGAGAATAAAATTGAACAATACAAGTTTAGCCCAGATGCGGAGCCATATGGAAATCGCATGAAGGTATGTAATTTTTATAAATCAATTAATTTTTTAGGCAATTAATCGAGACAACAGCATAACGATCCTCGAAAGTGACAAACAAACCAGCGATGTGGTAGATAGTGCCCCCTCTCATATTCAGGGAGAACTGGCAAAATTCGTTTTTTGGTTGAATGTCGAATTTTATAGTCTAATTTTAAGGGTTCTCGATGCCACAAAATCTTGATTCTTTTTTGAATTGTTTTTTTTATTATTATTTAACGCATCCCCCTTGGGGATGCGTATGTTTGTTTTGTTTTTGGGGGTTTCTACACCCATTTTAGGCGTTTTTTGATAATTAACTTTTGTTAATTTTAAATTGTTGTTTAACTTTTTTGTATTTATTTTTTGTGCGTAAATAAAAACTAAACGATATTGTTAAAGATACACACCAGAGAAACTTTCAGAACAGAAATGAGCCGTGTAATCCTAATGTTTTCTTTGTCAAAAGGTTTTTTTAACAGCTATGCCGAAAAGCAAGATTTAAAAATCGGTCATAACAGTTCGAACCATACCATACAAGGTACGATCGAGCCGCGAATAGAACGGGATGTTATCGGAGCCAACGGTTTCCAGTAAAAACGAAAATTGTTGACCGGCTGCCTAGGAATTTCCAGCACTATAACTTCACGAATTGAGTTTGTTACGCTAACTTTTGTACATCATCATAAAACTATAACTTTTGTGACGCTAACTTTAGTGCCTAACTTTTGTCACGGATATAAATACAAAAACCGTAAGTTTGAAAATCTTTGTATATACAGTGCTCCCTCGATATAGTAATTCCCCCTTAAAATTCGATATAGTGACACCTCTCTAAAAAACTCGATAAGAAGGCCTGTTTCCAAACCGGCTAATTTTTGTACTCGGGGGTTTTCGGCTATGGGAAACACGATGGCGATATTATTTTTTAACAAAAATTTTTGTAAAAATTAAAAAATTAGCGGGTTATTCGCTATAGCACATACAGTGCTCCCTCGATATAGTGACACCCCCTAGGGGTGTCACTATATCGAGGGAGCACTGTATGTGCTACAGCGGACATATTGCCCCTATAAGATTGAAGTAGAAACTTATGTCCGGAACAAAAAATTTTCGGTTTTGGTTTTCGAATTTCGATTTCAAAGCAATGGTTTTTCCGGTTTTTTTCGGGTTTGAACTATTCGGCATCTGTTTTAGCATACTCTTACAAGAATCGCAATATCCTCGGCAGCTGAACAAAGATCGGTGATTTCGTCAAGTCTCGAACCAACAGCTCTAGATCAGTTTCCGTACCACGATCCCGACTAAAAGGTGTATACACAAAAACGTTTGTAGCCATTTTTAAATCCGAAAAGGCCACTTCAAAATTTCATTGTATACAATGACATTTTGGCATGGCCTTTTTCGAATCTAAAAATGCCTCCAAACACGTTTTTTAGCTTTAAATCGCGAATTTATTTGATCTAAAACAATTTTTCGAATTAGATCATTGGGCAACTTAAAACATTTTTTGCCAAAACAATCTGATATGTTTGAAAAGCCTCGTATTATTTTCATAAAATCAATTCTCAATTCTCAATGATTAATTCGATTAATTTTTGTTCACAAATTTAGACAAAAAAATGTAAAAAATTAAATGATAAGAACAAGATCAACAAAGAGAGAAGAGGCTTCGAGCAAAATACATTCGTAACTATTACACTATGAATCATCTACATTTATGTATAAATGACGTGAGAATAGAGTTCAATGAGCGGTGCTTGTGTGTTACTCACACATGATAGTTTATGGAGTATAAATAGGTGAAATTCCATTAAAATAATTGCAAAAAATTACAGGCCTCCTACACGAAAAAATATTTTTTAAATTCAGAAATTGATTTTTTTTGTAGAAATGGTGTTGTTTGGTAATTATACTTTATCGAGTGTTTCGGATAACAGCATAGTGAGAAATCATATGAAGTATATGTGTTTGGTGCATCCATATTATCAAAAATTAAATGATAGCCAAAGAGTCCAACTCATGGCTATTGTCCAAAATATGAATTTAACTCAAGAGCAATTAGTTAATGAATTGATTGCATGGGGGAGTAAACAATCCTCGGAAATTCAGGTAAATTTCGCAAAATTTGATTTTCTTTGGGCATGATCAGAATTTTAAATGAACCTGTTGGTTTTCAGGATTTTTATCAGCAGAAGATTGTAATTTCATGAACATATTTTTCTTTTACTTTATTATGGAAATAGTAGGGGTGTCAATTAGTCTTTTCGTTAGGGCAGAATTTTTTTTAACCAACATTTTTGATTATATTTTTTTGGGAAATAACAATTTTTTACTTGGGAAATAAATTTTTTTAAAAACTTTTTTTTGATGATTCGTAAAAAAAAGTTCTTTGTGTCTGGCAATTCTGTCGAACTTATCAAAGAGCAAAAACTTAGTGAAATAACCTTTTGCTGATTGGTCAATTGACGTCATTTGACGTCAATTCGACGTTTCAACGATTTACGTCTTTTTCAAGAATATCTTAGGTCTGTATTTAATAGACTATTAAATACAGACCTAAGATATTCTTGAAAAGACGTAAATCGTCGAATAAAGTTGCTAACTAACTACTAATCATAAGTGTATATTCGGTCTACCTCCATTATTTCACTCTATAACAGTGCAGAAAATTGTTTAAATTCTGGAAATATTGTTTCGATAACAATCTTATTGAAAAGGCAATAGGAATGAATGCACCGCACACTTTTTTAGGAACAAGCGCACAATTTTTTGTTTTTGAAATAATTCAAAATTGACGTGGCGAATTCCGATGATTTTGGTGTCATTTTAAAGCTGGCAATCG
>JAQGBS010001239.1:0-16457 GCA_034698545.1 Acrobeloides obliquus | reverse complement strand
GGTTGTAAAATGTATTTCGTCGGCACGGAATTCAAATCTTCTAAGTACCATAGGTCCAGGACTGATACATCTTCCTACACGGCGTAGCAAAATTCCGAAAAGGCATTTTTTTATTTTTGACGAATTTTTCAATTTTGAAGAATTTTCAATTTTTAACGAATTTTTCAGTTTTTCGAAGGCAAGGATCAAAATGCCGCCAATCGACTCAGCTCGCCGAGAGCTTCAAAACGAGTACCATATCATGGGGTTTTGGGGTGGGGTTGACTCATGGCTAAGTGGCTAAAGTGACAGCTTTGCAGTTTATAGGCTCGGGTTCGAATCCCGGCCGAAATTAAAGTTGTCCAAATTCCATGAAAATTTTTGCATATCTCTATTTTGGCCTCTTTAGGCAAAAATTCGATTTTGAGTAAAAATTAATTTTTGAGCAAAATTTGATTTTGAGCAAAAAAATTACTCAAAATCGAATTTTTTTCTCAAAAATTGAATTTTTGCTCAAAAATCAAATTTTTTGTCAAAAATCGAAAATTCGTTAAAAATAGAAAAATTCACCAAAAATTGAAAAATTCGTTAAAAATTGTGCTAAAAATCGAAAAATTGTTAAAAATAGAAAATTCGTGAAAAATTCATCAAAAATCGAAAAATTCGTGAAAAATTGAAAAATCCGTCAAAAATTGAAAAATTAGTCAAAATTGAAAAAATTCATCAAAAATTGAAAAATCCGTCAAAAATTGAAAAAATTAGTCAAAAGTTGAAAAATTAGTCAAAATTGAAAAAATTCGTCAAATATTGAAAAATTCGTCAAAAATCGAAAAATTCGAAAAATGTGCTAAAAATCGAAAAATTTGTCAAAAATTGAAAAATTCGTTAATTGAAAATATGCAAAAATTTTCATGAAATTTGGACAACTTTAAAATTGAAGCGGGATTCGAACCCAAACCTATAAACTGAAAACCTATCACTTTATCCACTCGGCCATTGGGGGACCCAAAACCCCATGATATGGTACTCGTTTTGAAGTGCTCGACGAGCTGAGTCGATTGGCGGCATTTGTTTTTTCAATTATTTTTTTTTGTTGAAAATTGTTGACCCTTGCCTTCACCTTTTCGGAATTTTGGTACGCCGTGCCTGGTTCTCTTTCAGAACTCGTTTGAGAATTCCTAGCTCAGAGCTCAAGATTTCAGATGGAAGTGGTCGGTAGCCATATTTCTGGCATAAAAAGACGACAAAATTCGGGCCCATGGAGAAGCGTTGACAGTTTTTGATCTCATTGATGCATAGATTAGTGGTCATATGATCGTCGGTTGCTTCGTCACGCACACCCCAACGCATATCGACTACTTGGAAATCTAGACCGTGAATTTCACGACAATAACGTTTCAGATTCGGGTACACTTCTTCCATGAGAGCATTTCGTTCCAATGTGGTATCGGTGAAAGTCGAGCTGGTGAAGACCCGCACTAGTTTCGATTGTGGTATGGGAATCTCTTCGAACTGACCCGAAAACACTCTTTGATAAGTATCAAGCACATCTTGGTCAATTTCGAGTGGGTCCTTGTCCTTCTTCTCGTTTTCTGTTACGAAAGCTGCTAGGGTACCTTGTTCTAGCACACGTTTTGCAAGAACTTTATCAGCAACAGGTTTAACAGGTTTTTTGGGAACTGCGCCGACGACGCGTTTTTTCGGCGCAGTTGAATGAGTAGTTTGAACTATAGAATTCGTGCTCTTATTCGTGCTTGTTTCAATTCTGCTATGTGGTGCTGGATTGGATGCTGCTACGCCTTGATTGGATGCTGCTACGCTTTGATTCGATGATACAACAGCAGTGGTAGCCGGAGATTTTTTCTTTTTGACATTCTTTGAAGCTCGAGCACGAATATTCGGTTTCGACATAATGGATAGAAATAACAATTTAGGAGCTACTACACAATAGGGGGACCACCCACATGAAAAAATTTTTGAAAATTTTTTCTGGAAATGACCTCTAGGGTTAAAATATGGGGGGGGGGGATCAGAATTTGACATTTTCGAAGCGAAATAAATGCTTCTCTGATTCAGGGAAGGCCTGGGTATTGAAGAGTCTTCACGAGAAGAAAAATCGCCAAAAAGTTGAACAATCGTCAAAGATTTAAAAAAGCGAAAAAATCGTCAAAAATGGAAAAAATCGCATTTTTGCAACTTTTCGCTTCAATACACAGGCCTTCCCTGAATCAGGGAAACGTTTTTTCGCTTTGAAAATGTCAAATTCGGATTCCCCACATGTTTTCACCGGCAGTATCACTTTTCGTACGCGAGGCCTTTTGCCCCCTCCCCCTTGTATTTGCACGAAAAGTACCTGTACGAAAAGTCTGTACGAAAAGTACCGTACGAAAAGTACTTGTACGAAAAGTTCGTACAAAAAGTACCTTACGAAAACAATTGTACGAAAAGTGATACTGTCTTTTCACCCATAGAGTATCATTTCCAGAAAAAAATTTTGAAAATTTTTTCACGTGGGTGGCCCCCCCTCTATTGTGGAGTAGCTCAAAAATTTAAACACAAAATATTAAATATATTTGAAAAAATTTATGACCAAAAATTCGTCTAGATGGAAGATTGGTAGAGTTGTTGGCGGAAGTCTGCTTGGTTGACTTGTTAGACCAGTGGAAAAATGTCTATGAATGTCAAAGGCTCATGGAGAAAACAACTACTATTTATAAAACTTGGAAAAATCCCTATTTTGTCTTTTAACCCTGATTCAGGGTTGTCGTTTCAATAACCCAAAACAATTTTCAAATTGGATAATTTTGGTGTCAGTTTATTCGTCTCATAGTTGTATATAAAATTGGAAAATGTTTTTTAATGAAAATTTTAAAAATCGGTATGAAAATTGATTTTTTAAAATAATTTTCGTTTCAATATACAGATCAAATTCAAATAGTGTCAATCCCTTCGCTTCAATACACAAACTCGTTTGAATTTTTTATGCAATTTTGTTTCGCATTTATCACTTGAACGAATTCGAATTTACTTCCAACGCAAAAGTTGATCATCCCAACTTGAACTTTCAGTTTGGACAGAAAAATCGCATTTTGCGACTTTTCCCTTCAATACACAGACTTCCCTGAATCAGGGAACATTCAAATTTTTTATGCAATTTTGTTTCGCTTTTATCTCTTCATGATTAACGAATTGGAATTACTTCCACCACAAAAGTTGATCACCCCAACTTGAACTTTCAGTTTGAATAAAATTAAAAATTTATGTTCAAAACTGGCATGGGATTTTTTAAATATTTATTGAAATTTTCCTATGGTACAAATATTATAATGCATGTATTCAAAACAAAAAAATACCAAGTTTGCTGCTTTATTTTAAATCGCTAACAGAAGCAGCATACTAGAGAAAAAGAGAGAGAGAGGAAAACAGCAAATTTTAGCTAAATTTTTCTTTTCAGCAAAAATTTGCTTTAAAAGCCTTGTTACATTCGAAAAAGTAATTGAAAGAAAATATTTAAAAAAATGAAAATTGATGTAAAAAAAACAAAAAAAATTTAAATCAGAGCTCCATGACTATTCAGAAAATTCATGACAAATGGAGTCTTTTTTGTTTTTATGACAAGTTCTGAATCGTCGTAGTTGTTGAGAAAATTGCGTTTGAAGTTGGCGATTTTTGAAATTTATTTTATCACAACGAAAACTTGCACCCTAAATTCTTTCCCTGAATCAATAAAATCTATATACTGCGAAGAAAATAATTCAAAATCCTTAAATATTTAGAAAAAATAAATACAGCATTTTTTATAACTCGATGAGACGAATCAAATGACATCAAAATTATCCAATTTGAACATTGTTTTGGGTTATTGAAACGAAAACCCTGAATCAGAATTTTCGCTTCAATAACCCAAAGCAATGTTCAAATTGGATAATTTTGGTGCCATTTGATTCGTCTCGTCGAGTTATAAAAAATGCTGTATTTATTTTTTCCTAAAAAAGAATTTTGAATTATTTTCTTCGCAATATACAGATTTTATTGATTCAGAGAAAGAATTTACCCTGGTGCAAGTTTTCGTTGTAGTAAATAAATTTCAAAAATCGCCAACTTCAAACGAAATTTTGTTGCAAACTACACAATGGTTCAGAATTTCACGTAAAAACAAAAAAATATTCCAAAAAGGGAATAGGCCCAAAAAGTATGTTCTCGAATGACTGGTACTATAATTCTTTTTTTAAATTATGCAAAAACGTTTTTCATGAAGGGAACTCCACTTGGGCAATCTTTCCAACACGACCACGCAGGGATGCGAACGAAGAAACATTTTTGCATAATTAAAAAAAGAATTATAATGCCAGGAAACTACTTTTTGGGCCCGTTTCCTAATTTTCAGATGCAGCCCTGGTCGGTTAGTCAACATAAGGCACAAGTGAAAAAATCACCGGAATAAAATTCACAAAATATCCATAACTGAAATTTTTTCTTCTTCTTCTTTACCATACCGGTCCCCAACCTTTCTTATAGTAGTAACTATTCGGGTATCCAAAATTGTGGTATTTGTTTGGTCCGATAAACGCTCCTCTATAGAACATTCCGGGAAAGTGTCCAGCTGACAAAAAGTGCGACAACAACAAGTTCTGTGGGGGCATTCCATACAACAATGGTTGAGTGTATGGAGTTGGTCCAACGGAAGTGTACGTGTATGAGTATCCAGGTGGGACATTTGGCGGAGCATTCTGCAAAATTTTTGAGATGTAACATTTTTCATGGGTAGCTTTACGAAAAATTTCGACTACTTGGCAAAGTGGATAAGGAAGCCACCGCCCGTCCGATCTGACAAGTTAAGTAACGTTGGGCCCACAGGTTCGATTCCACTAGTTTTTGCCCTAGTGGGATCGAACCTGCGGACCCAACGTTGCTTAACTTGCCAGATCGGACGGGCGGCTTCTTTATCCACTTCGCCAAATAGTCGACATTTTTCGTAATAGATAAGATTTGTGTTACTACTCACCGTTTGATATGTTTGAACTCTGCCATTCGTATTTGGTGGCGAATTTGAGTGTGGTGGTGGCGAATTCACGTATGGAGAACGAGTCTGTTGCCGGCGATCAAACGAATTCGAACGTGAGTAGGCATCATGTTGCGGACGGTCGTGATAGCCGTTCGTTCTTGCGCTGTGCCGGTCGTAGGTTCGATAGTTGGCATCCAGCGATGAGGGCGATCTGGGGTCGTTCACAGGAGAGTAACGAGAGTTCTGCAAAAAAAAAAACAATGAATCTGGTCTATTTCAACAAAAAAAAGTATACTCGAAAATCATTCTGCACTTTTCATATTCCCTGAATCAGGGAAAATGTATTAAAACGAAAAGCCGGAAATCATAAAATTCAAAAGACACGACGTTTTAGTAGATAACTTTGTGTATTTGAGGGTTTTGGAAAATTTTTAAAATTTTTTCAGGTTTGGGGGGAAGATCCCCCTCCATAATGACGACATTGCCGAAAAGTGCATCCCGAAAAATTCCCGTCTCGGACAAGAGGTCGATCCCCCCTGGCCCGGGATCTACAACTAATACATACCATTGGGGGGACAGATTGTGATCGTGGTGCACGTGCAATGTCCGAAGCCGCCATATATCCACGCTCTGGTGGTATTGTTGTATAGATCTTGAGCTTGCCACGCAGTTGATGAATAGCCGTCCGCAGGTCGGAGTCGTTCCGAATGATCGCCTGAATAAGAAAAATTGTTAAATATCCAATTGGAAAATTGTTTTGGATTATTGAAACGAAAACATGAATCAGGATTTTCGGCTTAGCCTAAGCCTAAGCTTAGGCTTAGACTTAAGCCTAAGCCTAAGCTTAGGTCTAGGCTTAGGCCTAAGCCTAAGCCTAGAACTAAGGCTAAGTCTAGGCTTAGACTTAAGCCTAAGCTTATGTCAAGGCTTAGGCCTAGGACTAAGCCTAGGACTAAGCCTAAGTCTAGGCTTAGACTTAAGTCTAGACCTAAGCCTAGGCTTAAACTTAAGCCTAAGCCTAAGCTTAGGTCTAGGCTTAGGCCTAAGCCTAGGACTAAGCCTAAGCCTAGGCTTAGGTTTAAGTCTAGACCTAAGCCTAGACTTAGGTGTCATTTTGTTCGTCTCATTTATCTATAAGTTTATAACTACAATGTTCATTTTATGGAAATTTAAAAAATCGATGAGAAATTCAAAAAAGTTTGTGCACTACAACGAAAACATGTAATTTCAAAGGTAATTATCTCGAAAACTACAACGATTCAGAACATGCCGTAAAAACAAAAAATGCCTCATTTTTCATGAACTTTCCGAATATCAACAAAAATTGGGCAACTTTTTCCCCCACTGGATTGGTCCATTTAAGTCTGGGTGGTCAAAGAATAGCTGTTTCTACTAACAAATATACACGAACCTGTCTACCGGTTGGATCGTTGTAGGCAATGACCCCATCGAATGCGCCATCGAGTATGTCCAAAATTTTCCGCATCATTACCTATAAAACAGGAAGTCTTTAGCTTGCATGAGTTGCAAATGCACTAATGAATTCGATGAAAAAAGTGTCATTTAGTCTTTATTTTCGTGCTTCCACGAATTTTTCATCCTGAATAAATAAAGAATAAAGATCGTTTTGGACACTGGACACTTTTTGCAAACTTATAAATTGTTTCAAGGGAAAAAGCTGGCCGAATGGCTAGGATCTATCTATCCATTCATTTTATTGGTGCGAAAAAACGCTTTCATGATTCAAGGAAGGTCTGTGTATTGAAGCGAAAAGTCGAAAAAAATCGCATTTTTGCGACTAGTCAATTTTTGACGATTTTTTCGATTTTTCAATTCTTGACGATTTTTTCAATTTTTGAGGATTTCTTCAATTTCGACGATATTTTCAATTTTTGACGATTTTTTCTTCGCTTCAATACCCAATCCTTCCCTGAATCCGGAAAGAGTTTTTCGCTTCGAAAATGTCAAATTCAGATTCCCCGCATGTTTTTACCCCTTGAGGGGTCATTTCCAAAAAAAATTTTTGAAAATTTTTTCACGTGGGTGTCCCCCCCATTGTGTAGTAGCTCCCATATTTGAATATTCTGTTATAACTCGTTTAAAATGACTAAAATTTACATCATATAGATCCATATAATCCATCTCTTCTTTAGAAAAATTTAACTTGTGCTTCTTTCCGAAGTGAGTCCATTGAATTCTCGTGTCAGAGAAAATGCCCATTCTAAAATTCGAATCACTAACAATTTTTTATTTAAAAAATATTGTTATTCCAAGAGTTTGTACGCTTCTCACTTGTTTCAATTGAAAAAATGAAAAGTGTAAAAACTTTTTGGAACAACCCAATATAACGAATGACTGTAAAACTAGCCTGCTTCTATCTCTTGAACTCATCACGAATAAATAGTAAGGAAAAAGTAAAGCGTGTAAAAAAATACGCACAACAAGTCAGACTAGAATAAAGTGTTATTAATAGGACGAGATGAGAGAAGATCCGTCGTGTCGTGCTCAATGTAAGAAAAAGTTCAGAACAGGGTTAAACGAACCAGCTTGAAAAATACCAAGATGGTGGAAAAAGAGACCTTTCTTTGAGACCTTAATGTAAGCGTGAACAAACACCTAACTCTTCCACTATTGACTTCGTTCGTTTCTCTTTTCCTGCATTCCTTTTCATACGTGGGGGTTTTGTACGGAGCACGCTCGGCTAAAAGCGTGGATTCGACGCAAGAATGGTGAGAGGAGTACGTGTGCTGCGATTGTTTGCTTATTGTTCAGGATAATGGACAAGTACCTGAGGCTTACGAACTAGAGAAGAAAAAGAAGAAGACGATTGCTATCTTGCGCATGGTTGTGCAGCATTTCTCCCTTCACTAATCTTCATGCAAACACATGAAATATGAACAATATTTTTGAGAAAATGTTGCGAAACGAATCAAAACAAGTACTAGAAGTGTTCAAAAATGGAAAATCTGTTATGCATAAGATAACGCTGATATGCTGATTTCTACAGCTCGGTAGATCACCCGAGGTCTTCAAAAAAATCGTCAAAAATTGAAAAAATCATCAAAAAATGAAAAAATCATTTTTTTCAAAAAACGGAAAATCAGTTGTGTATAAGATAACGCTGATATGCTGATTTCTACAACTCGGTAAATCGCCCCCGTCTAAGTATGACAAAAAAAATAGTATGATTTCTAAGTATGACAAAAAAAATAATTTGGAGCTACAGTCAACTCTCGATTTAGTGACACCCCCAGGAAGGGTGTCACTAAATCGAGAGCTTTTCTGTGCGGGCATAAGCGTAGCCAGAGAGGGGGCTAGAGGGGAGGCTACCTTATGATTTTTTCAACATTTTTCGTCAAAAATTGAAAAAATCGTCAATATTGAAAAATTAGTCAAAAGTTGGAAATTTCATCAAAAATTGAAAAATTAGTCAAAAATTGAAGAAATCGTCAAAAATCGTTGTGGAACAGTTGATCGACCGGACACTTGGTCGACCCGGACACTTGGTCGACAGGACAGTTGGTCGACCGGACAGGGAGCCTTAGGCTTAGGTCTTAGGCCTAGGTCTTAGGCCTTAAGCTCAGGCCTTAGGCTTGGCCTTAGGCTTTAAGCTTAGGCGTTGGCCCGAGTCGACCAACTGTCCTGTCGGCCAACTGTCCGATCGGCCAAGTGTCCAATCGATCAACTGTCCGGGTCGACCAAGTGTCTGAGTCGACCAACTGTCCGACAACGATTTTTGATGATTTCTTCAATTTTTGACGAATTTTTCAATTTTTGATGAAATTTCCAACTTTTGACTAATTTTTCAATTTTGACGATTTTTTCAATTTTTGACGATTTTTTTTACTTTTTTGGAGATTTTTTCTTCCCGTCAAAACTCTTCAATACACAGGCCTTTCTTGAATCAGGGAAGCGTTTTTTGCTTCGAAAATGTCAAATTCGGATTCCCCGCATGTTTTTACCCCCTAGAGGGGTCATTTCCAGAAAAATTTCTTTGGGTGGCCCCCCACATATCGTGTAGTAGCTCCAATAGTTTTTTAAGGAACTTAAATTCAGAAAAATATTTACATTGAGAATTGAATGGGAAATTATAATATTGGAAAACATGCGTGCATCTAACAAAAACAAGCCAAATTGCATTAGATTAAATCTTAAATGATCTAGATGAGGAAGAAGAATCCATCTTCCAGGAAATGATATTAATCCAAAATAGAAGATAAAACCATAATAGTTCTTGGTAAAAGTTATTTATATAGACCTTATCTTATATATAGAACATTGAGGCTTACAGTTGCACACCCCGGTAAAATTTTACCGGGGGGGGGGGGTAGTTCATCGGTCCCCGGGCCAACTTCGGCCCCCCCATTTATTGAATAAAAAAAGGTCGCCAATCTGCAGAGGGGGGGGAGGGGTGGATCATAAAAAAATTTTCGACCGGGGTCTATGCAACTGTGTTGACGCTGCGTTCAAGCATGTCAACAAAGTTGTCAAAAAAGTCTAACTTTCCCTGAATTTCAATAAAATCGTGTTTATTGAAACGATTGGTCATGAAGCATAAAATTTTATTGGTCGAGAATCGGGTTGGAGGGAAAAATTTTCCCGTTTCCCGAAATCGTGAAATTTCGGGAAAAGTGTCTTAACTTTTTACCAAGCCATTACTTTTTCGATGCAGTATTTTGCAAAAAATATGCAGAAAAATCTGAAGAATATTTTTTCCAAAAACACCAAACTACGCAGAGTTCACCATAAAAAGTTATAAACCCTTTCCCGATTCGGAAAACAGGAAACATTTTCCCGCCAAACTTAGTTGAGAAGCAAAAAAACCAATAAAATTTTATACTTCATGACCAATCGTTTCAATAAACATGATTTTATTGAAAATCAGGCAAAGTTAGACTTTTTTGACATGCTTGAATGCAACCTGAATGATCTAGACGAAGAATCCATCTTCCAGGAAATGATGTGTTAATCCAAAATAGAGGATAAAAACCATAATAGAAGTTGGTAAAAGTTATTTAAGTGCACCTTATCTTATATATTAAGACAAAAATAGAGCAAAATAGACTAAAAATGTTTTCGAATGATGTGGAACTTTTTTGACTTGAATGAATAAATGAACTTTTGAGAGAGTTTTTGAATGGATGTACACGAAGTACATGACGAATACACAAAACTGGTATGGCACACTAGCCGAAAGGTAAATATCCGCAAAATGTTTTACTTGATTAAACAAGACGAGATAGGTTTTAGTATGATTCAAACAAAAAAATTTTAAGAAAAGATAATATTTTTTGCAACAAAAAGGTCAACTTAAGTTCATTGACGTTCAGAAAAATGGGGTTGAGAAGGAGTAGGCTTGTTTTTCGCGCGAAACAACACAAGGAGGACCAAGGTAATTTTTTGAAAAAATCATCTTAGTCCTCCCCCTCTTATGTTTGTGCCCGAAATTTTGAAAATTTTTTGGAAAAAAACAACGATCTCGAAAATAGAAAACTCAATCTCGAAAATATTGATCTCGTTCTTTGATCTCGATTTGTTGAATCTCGATTCAAAAACTCGATCGCCGACAACCCTACTCCATTATGAGTATCACACACACCAATAAAAAATTACTTATTTGAAAAACTTTCATCAAAAAAATGGCATAGTCTAGTCTTTGATCACTTTAACCAAATTACCCTTATAATAGTCATTCGTGGAAAAAATTCGCGCTTCATCAAACATTTTTTCAACTTTTATTGCGTCAAACTTAATCAACTTAAAGCGGAAATTCGTAATGCTCATTAAAAGGCCATAAAGTTATTAGTAAGGCTATGATACCTCACATGTCAATTTGTATACGTTCGGAGTAATGCTTTAAAGGGGAAGTGACATTCATGGTCTAATCCAAGAAAAAACTTTTTCTAAAAAGATCATTTTTAGGGGTAAAATCATGCAAGAAATCGATTACGCGCATCGCCGAAGCGTGAAAATGCTTCCCTGATCGACCCTCATTCATGGAACAATTGTGTTTTTGAAGTGAAAATTGTCATTTTTCGCGTTTTAAAAACCCAATTTTTCCCTGAATCAGGATCAGGGAAGCGTTTTCACGCATCAGCGATGCGCGCAATCAATTCCCCGCTTAGAAAAACCCCAAACAGCCAGTTTTCCGGCTAAAATTCGAAATATTCGCACTTTTGCTTCGATACACACTGGATCAGAGAAGTGCCTTCCCTGAATCAGGAAAATTGAATTTTTTTGCTTTTTCTAAAAAGATCATTTCGCGCGGGGAATCCGGGTTCAAGAAAAGTTATATATCGACGCGAAAATTACATATTTCGGTCTAGAAACAACGCTTTTTCTTCGTTTTTAGGCATTTTTGCAACTTTTCGCTTCAATACACAGGCCTTCTCTGAATCAAGAAAGCGTTTTTTTCGCTTCAAAAATGTCAAATTCAGATTTCCCGCATGTTTTTATCCCTAGAGGGATCGTTTCCGGAAAAAAATTTATACGTGGGTGGCCCCCCTCCCAAATGTGTGGTCGCACCAAAATTTGCCCCACCCTTATGAACCATGTGAAAATTTGTCTAAATTTAGCATAACAAGTGTTGCTTTTGACAAAGCGAGTGAAGAAGAAAGTAGTAATAAGATTCAACTTTTTTGGGCATAAATAAGAACCGAAAAACATATAAACAAGTTAAAATGAACTTGACCACAAATTATATATGCTAAAATTAGTGATCAAAGAACATGGAGTTTATAAATGAACTTTTTTCAACAAACGATGAACACTGAAATTACTTTGTTGAGCTTGAGTCTTGATATGTCTTGAGGGAGTAAGGTTCATCCGAAATACACCTCCACATGTTTGAAGATCAAACAATAAAGGAAAATGGATGAAACATAATAGCTTAGTGATGCCCCAACAACATAAAAAGCGTATCAAAAAGTCTTTTAACAGTAATGAGAAATAGAATTGTCAAAATTGAGAAAAAAATGATAAAGAATTTAAGATTGTGGGACGATTGGGCTCAGTGGCGCAGTAGGTTGCGTATTTGGCTGCTGCCCGAACAGATCGCGGGTTTGATACTCAGCTGTGTCGCTTGGTTTTTGCCCAAAAAATTAGTCTCTTAACAGTGTTAGGAAATAGAATTGTCAAAATTGAGACCAATTTTTTTGGGCAAAAACCAAACAACGAAGATGGGTATCGAACCCGCGACCTTTTGAACAACAACCAATCAGCAACCTACTGCGCCAAGGCCACTCGTCCCATAACCTTAAATTCTTTATCATTTAACTTTTTTTCATTGATGAATTCAACAGTTCTTTTTTATTCGAACCTGGCCTTCAAACTCAATGTCTGTGATGCTATCCATTATGCCATGCTTTTTGGAAACTCTCCGTGAAACGGGTTGTGGTACGACGTAGTCTAAGTGACGCGTAGGTTGCGTATTTGGCTGTCGCCTGAAAGGTCGCGGGTTCGACACCCAGCTGTGTCGCTTGGTTTTCGCCCAAAAAATTGGTCTCTTAACAGTGCTAAGAAATAGAATTGTCAAAATTGAGAACAATTTTTTGGGCAAAAACCATGCGATGGAGCTGGGTATCGAACCCGCGACCTGTCGGACAACAGCCAAACACGCAACCTACTGTGCCACTGAGTCCAATCGTCCCACAACCTTAAATTCTTTATCATTTTTTCTCTCCTACAAAAAACCGCATCGAAAATGACCGATTGGATTACGAGAAACAGCCCTCAAATCAATACAGATAGTCCCAACCTACTGGGACACCTTGCACCTTTTTCCCAGACTAAAAATCAGGATCCAAAAATCTAGTAATACACATTAGTAACACTTAATTTGCAAAACTTATTTTCGTCATTCACTTGACGCTAAATTAATCATTAGCTGGAAAATGCTAGCATTAATATTTCATTAAATTTTTCAAATGTTCGTAGCTAATTGCAAGAGGTGTTCTATGAATTTTGTTCTATGCAAAAGACTCTTTGATTTGCTTTTAGCAAACGAGGTTTAAAAACCTTCTGCTAAAGTCATTTAAAGTACCAGTCTGGTCGGAAAAAAAGTTGCCATTTTTTGTTCATATTCAGAAAATTCATGAAAAATGAAGCATTTTTTGTTTTTACGGCATGTCTGAATCGTTGTAGTTTTTGAAAGAGTTGCAAGGTTGAAATTAGGAAAAGGGCATTTGGTGACCACCATAGTGTAGTGGTGAGGCGCGCTGCCATGTATGGTATCATTGGCACTAGTAAGGGTTCGGTTCCCCCTTGCATCCAAAAGGTTTTGCAAGATCACAACTTTTAAAATTGTTGTGGTGGGCAAAATTTTTTGCAAGACTAATTCAAGGTCGAAATTAGGTAAAGGTCATTTGATGACACACCATAGTCATACGTGGGCAAGGGGTGGGTTGACCTACCCCCATATCGTCGCAAGAGGGGTAAAATGTAGAAAACATGTCGCAGTTGGGTGATGGATGAGGGAAAAATTGTATCGCAGGTCGGCGCGAAGCACCAACATGCAACGTTTTTTTTGTCGACAAACGTATCGCATTTGGGTTTTCGACCTACCCCCCCCCCCTTGCCCATGTATGAGCAAGGGGGTAGGTCGAAAAATATATCATATAGACAAATACAATTGAGCTTGAGTAAAGTAATTATGTATAACTCTTGAGCTCAAATTACATAATCAAAGTTCAAAAAACTTTGAATTTTTTACATTTTGAATATAAAAAACCATACATTCAGCCACTTCCTGTCGCTCCTCAATAATTGGTAGTTGTTCAACTGGCTGTTGATCTGGACGTTCTTCCAATTGTTGCTCTTCTTCCACGTTAGCTAAAAGATTCATACAAAATTGGGATGAAAAATTTTCAAAAATACCAGGCTGGTCTTGTGCAATCGCTGTCTGCGGCATCGGTTCTTGTTCATCATCTGGCCAAGTAGTTGAATCTGCTGGATTTTGTTCCTCAAAGGACGTTCTTTTCTCGATGGTATAAGTAGCATCTAAAAATTGATGAACTTAAAAAAATATTTTTCAAATTTTAACAAATTTTCAATTTTTTATAAATTTTTGACAAATACTAACCATCCTGTAATTCTTCCACTGGTTCTGGCCCCACTTCCTCCACTTCTTGACTTTCTATTTCCTCTTGAACTTCTGGTTCTTCTTCTTCTATCTGCGGCTCATCATCTTCTTCTTCCAAAATCTCTGTTTCTTTCGCCAATTCTTCTTCCTCTAGCATTTCTTGAGTATCCTCAAACTCCTCTTCATCTTCAATAACGTCTTCAACTCGTTGCTGTTCAACCCGGCGGATTGGGGTCGCTGCAAACATCGGATCCGTGGGAGAACCCACGGAAAATGAAGCGCTGCTATAAGAGGATTCTTCGGATGGTACAACGTCGATAGACTCGTTTATGTTCACTACGTCGACCGGTCTAAAAAATGGTAAATTTGTAAATTTTTGAGTTCATTACTCTTCAAAAATCAATGCTTCTGGCTCCGGACCTGGCTTGACACTCGATGGCAATTCAAACCGCAATCGCAATGGCGTTCCATCAAGATCCCGTTTTGGTGGCTTTTTCGTCGTCGATTTGAGAATTGACGCTGGTGCTTGAATTGGTGTTTGGTTAACAAGAACTGGAGATGTGAACTGCCGATTTGAACGGCCGGCATCTTGAACAGAAGTGTTGCTGGTTGATCGCATAACAGCTGGACTTTGCATTACTTTTCGTATACGCTCCATATATTTTGATCGAATACTGCAAAAATCAAATTTTAAAATTTCATATCAATTTTTTCGTCCTGTAGATTCGACAAAAAACGACAAAATTTCAATTTTTTAAAGTCCACCCTGTAATTTTGAGACCCACTAAGACTCACCTAAAACCATCTCTCAACACCGGGTTCACAATCGGTGATGCCCCTTCCGGCTGAGCCGCTCGTAAAACGGACATCGGCGTGGCTGGAATTTGGAAACGGCCTCGTTTAGCTGGTGTGGCCATTCGTAGCTCAAAGTCCTCATCATCCACAGATTCACCGAAGAAGTCCCTCTTTCTGCTGTTTTCTGACTGACTTGGTAGAGTTCCATCACGTGGGCGAATATTCAAAGTCATTGTTGGTTTTGGCTTCTTTCTCAGAGTTATATTGCTTTCTTGGCGACTTTGTTTGGATTCTAAAAAATTTCGAAAGAAAAATTTTTACGCACTATAATCCAAGCTTACGTATTTCTCTGTACTTTTCAACCACTTCCTGTGGTAGCGGTTCAATTTTCGTGAATAAAAATGGCATCTGTCTTCGGATTCGATCCACTTCGATTCGGCATTGGACAATATCATCAGGTTCTCTTTTATCCATAGGTGGTAATGGAGTCTAAAAAAATGAATTAGAAAAATTTTTTAACCCAATAATACTTCAATAATAAGGTCGAATCTGCGCCGAGAAATCACAAATTTGTTCCATTCATGAGGTCCGTATTCAAAATTCATGAAGACTTCTAAAAAAATTAAAAATGAAAAAATAGAAATAATACATTTTGGGGTTAAAAAAAATCATTTTCCTACTAAATTTTGAATCTTAAAACTTATTTCCAACAAGATGTTACAAAAAATATGCCATCTAGTAATTTTTTGGCGTATTTTTTGTTGTTGTGAGTAACGTTGTCATGGAGGATTATAGTTTAATTTGATTGAAATATTCAATTTAAACAACAAATACAAGGTAGTATAAATTTTAACCTTTAGCTCGTTCAACATCATTCTTGTCTATCAACGGACAGTTATCCATGTCTTCAGGACGTGTGGGCATTTTCTTTTCAACAACTATGTTCAACGGAAGAATTAAACGACGGAGCAAATTTTTCGCCGCCTTATCATCATCCGACCACAGCCTTTCAATCTTATATTTGTGCTCGACAAAATTCTCGAGTTTTACAGCCGAACTCAAGAAATGATGAAACAATGGTTGGTTCTAGAAATTGGAAATAGTATTTAAAATGGTTAAAAAATTACGGATTCAGTCCATAGCTTAGTGTTGTCAAAGTCTTGAAAATAATAACCCAGCAGAGCTAACTTTGCGTAGCTTGAAATATTTACCAAACATAGAGTTCCTAACAAAGTCTAAAAAAAATAGAATCAGGGGCTGAAAATGGATCTGGGAAGCAAGATCCCAAATGGGTCCGGAAAACAGGACTCAGGAAACTAAAATGGTCTGAATCTCGGACCCATTTGGTCTCACAGGACTCCAGAGACCAAGTGGGTTCGAGATTCAGGACCCCCAATGGATTCAAGGTCCAGTAGGTCCCAGACCAAAAGGACCCAGTCCAAAATCCAAAGTGAATTCAAAGTCCTAAAAAGTTGGTTCCCTCTCAGGCCTTGATTAGAATAGAACCATTGACTCATTTTTAATCCAAATCCGTACTCTATAATTCGGTGGATACCATTTCTCAGCCGATTTCCCCATCCAAATCTCGGCTTCTGGTTC
>JAQGBS010001238.1:0-16461 GCA_034698545.1 Acrobeloides obliquus | reverse complement strand
GAAATCGCATAAAAGGTGGCGAAAGTGGGATAATCGACTTTGTATATCTATTAAGTGGACTTATTATTTACATCAGGCTGGAGACTGATTATTGCCAATTTTTTAAAGGACTAGTCTAGCGGAAATCGAGCATGGGAAAGTTTTGAACAAACTTTTTTAACAGAAAGTTCAAATTGCGGCGATCAACTTTTGCGTTGGAAGTAAATTCCAAATCGTTAGCCCTTACGAGATAAATACGAAACAAAATTGTATAAAAAATTTGAACGTTTTTGTGTATTGAAGCGGAAGGATTGGCACCATTTGAATTTGATCTGTGTATTGAAACGAAAATGATGAAAAATCAATTTTTAAAAGCATTCGTCATTTTTATATAACTTGACGAAACAAATAAAATAACACGAAAATTATCCAATTTGATAATTGTTTTGGGTTATTGAAACGAAAACCCTGATTCATGTTTTCGTTTCAATCATGCAAAACAATTTTCAAATTTTGGTGTCATCTTGTTTGTTTCATTTCCAAAATTTTCGAGTATGGGTCATCTTTGTTTTGATTGAAATTATCCATTTCCTTTCTGATTTGTGTCCTTCTACAAAAAATGTCTACAAAAAAGACGACCAGAGACCATCAAAAACCCATGAAAAAGAAAGAGGTCGATCTGCTAAAAAAAGAACACAATCGGAAGGATGTACAAAAAGGTTTCGAAGGGAGTACAAGAAGGTTTTCGAGAAATGCAATCAAGCGAGAAAAATGCGTTTCTAATCCAATTCAAGGGAAAAATGATGAAGAGTGCGTTGTTCTAATTTCTTAAAAATATTTTTACTTAACCCACCTTTTTGACATTTTCGTCCCGGGAATTTTCGCGGGTCCGGTGAGACATCAACGAAGCCATCGGGACATTTACATTGGAAATACCCAGGTTGCTCGCTAAAGCATTCCGCAACTTTATCGCAATCGTGCAATGTGTAGTCTTGACATGGATCGGAGCCTGAAAGCGAGAATTGATTATGCTTTAAACAATTTATCTCAGAATCGGATCTAGCAGGATTATCTCAACTTGCGAAAAAATGCTTTTCACTTTTTCACACTTCCCTGTCGACGTTAATAGTTTTTCGGAAAGTACATTTAATGACAAAAAATTAAAAAACGAAAAATTTGTCCTTTATAGTTCAGTGGTAATGTGCTTGACTTTGATTTGAAAGGGCCGAGGGTTTGATTCCCCGATCGAAATAAATTTTTTTGCCTTTATTAAAATCAAATTTAAAAAATTTTTGCAGTATAATATTCCTTAAATGTACTTTCCGAAAAACTTAACGTCGGCAGGGTAGTGTGAAAATATTTTTGGCCTAAAAATTGGGACATTTGGCAACAAAGTAACAAATTTCACTATAGTCTGTTACACGAGAAGATTGCGAACAAGTCGTCGCCTCTATAGTGCAGTGGATAAGAAAGTCGTCAATCCGATCTGGCAAATTAAGCAACGTTGGGCCCCCGCAGGTTCAATCCCTTATCCACTACACTTATGTAGCGACAACTATTTTGCAATTTTTTCATGAAGACAGGCTATAGTGGAAGGTTGCCTATCTAGTTTCGGCACTACCAAAAAATTTTCGTCTTTGCAAAAATAAGGGGGACTATAAGGAAATTTTTTTTCATTTTTGGATTTCGTGGGGTCAATTGGCCCCTCTAATTCTCCTACTCCTAAAAACAAAGTTTTACGTAGCCCCGAGGGACTGCGTTCTGCCACGCTCGGATTCAAAAATTTCTTATGCTTCCCGGGTGAAAATGGAAATTTTTTAGATTTTTGCGTCAATACACCAACTCCATTCCCTGAATCAGGATCAAAGAAGCGTTTTCATACTTTGGGAATGCGCGCTAGAGGATCCCCAACTTCATGTCAACAGTGAAGGAATTATCGTACACCAATTTAAACTGATCATTTTAGATTGATCTATAGTAAATGTCCCTGAATCAATAAAAGTTTGTTTATTGAAACGAAAATATCGGTTCAAATTTTACTGATCCATTTTGGACGAGCGATATCTCATTGAATTCTTCAGATCATTAGGAATTCAATGAGCTATCGCTCGTCCAAAATGGGTCGGTAAATTTTGAATTGTCTAATGACCGATCATTTTCGTTTCAATAAACAGACTTTTATTGATTCAGGGTCATTTATTACAAAATCGATCTAAAACGATCAGTTTAGATTGATGTACGATAATTTCTTCACTTTTGAAATTTGGGGGGTCCTCTAACGCGCAGTCATGAAAACGCTTTGAAGTCCCTGATTCAGGAAATGGAGTTGATGTATTGACGCGAAAATCAAAAAATTTTCTATTTTCACCCGAAAAACCATAAGAAATTTGCGAATCCGAGCGTGGCAGAACTTGCAAATTTCCTTGTTAGCCTTACCAGCTGCTGCAATAGCCTCTCTGACTAGAAGAAGTAAAAAACAGAATCCAAGCAGCTCAGCTCTAAACCGAGCCCTCTTGGTCATTGTTAGGCAGTGAAATTGGACCCCCGAGACGGGTCTGCTAGCTTTTTTTTACCTAAGACAAATTAATCAAATTTCAACAATAAATGTGGAAAAAATAACGACTGATTAAATTAGATTACAAAAATCGACACGAGCTAATAGTGGACGGAAGTCGGCATGAACTAATCTTGGACGGAAGTCCAAGATTAGCTCATGTCCAGGACTTCACTCATGAAGTCCAAGATTAGCCCAAAAAGGTGAAATATAAAAGAAAGTAGAAAAAACTGATGATTAAATAGACAACTGATTAAATTAGATTACAAAAATCGACATGAGCTAATCTTGGACTGAAGTCACTTTTGTTAAAAATCGGCGATCAAGTCAGTCTTTTCTCTTCTTCGCCAGCGGCGGCTCTCCAAGATTTGACGGAATCCTCCACACACCAAATTGGGGGAAATTCTTAATTGAATGGGCGGGACCGGGTTTCGGACATGCACGCCGCCTACGTCTTCTTCTTACGAACGACGAACAAGGTCTTTTTTGGGGCGAAAGAATCCGCGCGGCAGCGTGTTCACCACGGACGAAGGAGAAAAGTTGGGCGAGAGAAAAGGCACCAAATAGCACGGTGCACACATGCTATTTGCATGTAGCGCTACCGGAGAAAAATGCATGGGAGGGGGACACAAATGTGACGATCTCTGGTTGCCAACGCCGTTGCAATCGTAAGTCATTATTGTTGTTGCGGCTGCTAATATTGGTTTAGAAACCGGTCAACAACGGATTCCGGTTATGGCCGGAGGGAAATATTAGGGAGTGGCCACAATCTCTTCTTTTCCACACACACGCCGACTTATTTTTCCATTAGCACGAACGTCACCGCTATCAATTCTCAAAGAACAGTGGTAGAAGAGACAACAGAAGTACACACGTAAAAAACACATTGGAATCGAGAACACAATGTACAACGATGGAATGTATAATTGCGAAAAGGAGAAATTGCACAAAACGATTCTCAGAAAAGAGAAATCACAAAAGATGGGGCTTAGCTTGTTCAAAAATTCTTCGGGGATCCCAGGAGTTGGATAACAATCGGAGGGTCTCTAGGGGGAGCATCTTCATGTCAACCATTGCTCAATGTGGGAACAAACAAACGGCAGCACGAACATTACCACTATCAATTCTCAATAAACAGTAGTAGAAGAGTGGAAGAAGGCAACAACAGAAGTACACGTAAGGGTCGCCACAAGCTATCGTGTCCCCACAAGCAACGGCACAAGCTATCGTACAAAGTCATCGTACGAGTGTAAAACACACTTGTACGACGGACGAAATGGCCACAAGCTATCGTAGGAATTTCGTATGATGCCATCGTACAATCGTACGACAGCTTGTGGCGATTTCATCGTACCCTTACGTTAATTTTACGATCGTACGATAACTTGTGGGGCCGTTGTACTTTCATACGATAGCTTGTGCCGTGCTTGTGACGACCCTAAAATGCACACTGGAATCGAGAATGCACAACGATAGAATGTGTAATTGCGGAAAGGAGAAATTGCACAGAATGATTCTCAGAGAATCAAAAAGGGGCTTGTTCAACAACAAAAAATTCTCCGGGGACCCATAAGACAGGTAATAATTGGCGGGTCTCTAGGGGGAACATCTTCTTGTCAACCATTCCGCGACATATGTGAGAACGAAGGAACGAACGGCAGCGGTATAAACACTACCTTTCTTCGCTAATCGCTGCCATAATTAAGAGCTACGAGACGGAATTTCAATTTACGACTTTTCATTCAAGTTTGTGTGCAACAATCAACTTGTGATTGTGAATAGTAGGAATGGGGGAATATTATTGCACAAAAGGGAGGGGAGCACCCACGGAATTTTGATCGGATATCCGACTATCTAGGGTTTTTCCGAATTTTTTTCATTTTCGCATCAATACATTACCCTGAATCAGGGTCAAGGAAGCGTTTTCACACTTAAGGAGTGCACTAAATTGCATCAAATTACTCATATAGGAAAATTTTTTCGGACCACCCACATGAAAATTTTTTCGAATTTTTTTGGAAATGATCCCTCTAGGAGTAAAAACATGCGGGAAATCCGAATTTGGCGTTTTCGAAGCAAAAAAACGCTTCCCTGATTCAGGGAAGGCGTATTGTGTATTGAAGCGAAAAGTTGCAAAAATGCGATTTTTGCCTAAAAACGAATTTTCGTGTCGATATACAGCTTTTTTTAAATCCGAGGAATTATTATAAATGCCAAATTCGGGTTCCTCGCAAATTTTTATCCCAAAAGGGGTCGTTTTTAGGCAAAAATCGCATTTTTGCGACTTTTCGCTTCAATACATCTTCCCTGAATCAGGGAAGTGTTTTTTCGCTTCGAAAATGCAAAATTCGGATTGCCTGCATGTTTTTACTCCTAGAGGAGTCATTTCCAGAAAAAATTTTTGCCTCCCCCTAGTCAAGCATATGAGTTGATTAGTTATACCTTGAGACTTTTTGCATTTTCGCCCAGGATTCTCCGGATCTAGATCAATGTATCCAGGCAAACATTTGCATACGGTTCCACTAACAGTCTCGGTGCATCTTGAAAAATTGGAATTGCACGAAGCCTCATCACAATCCGATATCACTAAAAAAATAATTACATGGTATATAAAAAAATTGGAATTTGGGCATTTTTTCATGTTTTTTCGACCCAAAAATTTTTTCAAAAATCCTAAAATGGCCGAGGTAATTTTATGCGGGAAATCGATTGCGCGCATTCTCGAAGCTTGAATGTGCATTCTCAGATCCTGATTCAGGGAAATGATTGTTTTGTATTGAAGCGAAAATCGACAAATTTTGGGTTTCCTGCCTCAAAATCATTCTTCCTGGGGGTAAATTTATGCGGGAGAACCGGTTGCATGCATTCCCGAAGCTTGAAAATGCTTGCCTGATTTAGGAAAATTAGTACATGTTCGATTTTTGCTTCAATACATGCACTAATTTCCTGAATCAGAGTCAGGGAAGCATTTTCAAGTTTCGGGAATGATCGCAATCGATTTCCCACATAAAATTACCCCCAGGAAGAATGATTTTGAGACAGAAAACCCATATTTTCGTTTCAATACAAAACATCCATTTCCCTGAATCAGGGTCAGACAAGCATTTTCAAGCTTTGGGAATGCGCGCAATCGATTTTCCGCATAAAATCACCCTTATATGGATCATTTTTAGGATTTGTGAAAAAAATTTTCCGAGCCGAAAAAATGAAAAAATCCCCCCAAATTCCGATTTTTTCGATACACCCTGTATATTAATGCATATTGCGGTTTCTGTGATATTTTTTTGTTGTTCCTTTATCACTATAGTTCTAAAAACTGTCATTTCCTATACAACTGGGTGTTATATTGACGGTCTCGACTTCTAAACAAGAATGCAAAATGCGCATTTTTGTAACACACCGCAGGCTGAAATTTATTTCTCGTTTTTGTCTTTCTTTAATTTACAATTTCGGTAAAATACAAACAAATATCTATCTTGATTTTTCATTTTACTATTCACACCCTTATTCGTATAAATCAACATATGGAAAAGAAGAAGAAAAAGGAAAGATGATTCATGGAAAAACACCATTAACTTTTTACCGCGGTTTTGGAAGAAGAATTTAAAATGATATCATAGGTGAATTTTTTTAAAAACTTGCAGACGCCCTAATGAGAAAAGTGTGATTAATTGAAAAATTTTGTATCAAGTTTGCGATCGTATAAGAAAAAATTTCCAGGAGATGCTCAACTCTATACGAGATTCAAAAAAGGATGGGCACACATTTTTCTTTCTCTATGTCGAACGATAAAATGGAAAATTTTGATCATTTTTGGTGGAAAAAATGAATTTTTTAATGAAAAAAGTTGAAAAAAAATGGAAATTTTTAAGCCGTTTTTGGTGAAAAAAATGGAAATTTTGAATTTTCTTTTTATAAAAATTGACTTATGCGTTTATTAAAAAATGTGAAACTATTACACAATAGAGGGGGAGGGGGCCATCCACGTGAAAAAATTTTCTGGAAATGACCTCTCTAGGGGTTAAACATGCGGGGAATCCGAATTTGATATTGATAAAATTCCCTCGGATTCAAGACAAGCTGTATATCGACGCGAAAATAACATATTTTGGTCTAAAAACAACGCTTTTTCTTTCCCCGTATATTTTTACATCAAAAGGGGTCGTTTTTAGGCAACAATCACATTTTTCGACTTTTCGCTTCAATACATAATACGGGTTCCCTGAATCGGAGAAGCGTTTTTTCGCTTCAAAAATTTCAAATTCGGATTCCCCGCATATTTTTACCGCTAGACGGATCATTTACAGAAAAAATTTTCGAAAAAATTTCTGGCCTCCTATTGTGTAATAGCTCCAAAAGTTGTAAAAGTAAATCCCCTTAAAAAATTACACGAAAAATTTTTGCCTAGCATTATTTTTCGACTCAAGTGGGATTCGAACCCGAGATCCTTAGGCTCGAATCTTGGAGCACTACCACTGAGCCAAGTTCACAATAAAATCGAGATTTTTAATTTTGCTTATAATTTAATATGAATTTGTTTCTTTTTATAAACAACAACTTTTTTTCAAAAGGCAAAAAATTTTCATGTAATTTGCTTTTACAACTTTTTATGAATCGCTAAAATAAAAATTTCGACCCTGGTGGGATCGAACCCGCGCCAATAACATGAATGGCCAGTGTTCTAACCATTAGGCCATGCTCGCCCAGCTTTTTGGAATTTTTCCACAGACAGAGTTGAATAACCTCTATGACTATAAAGTGCAAGCAAATCAAGTTTTCCAAATAAAAGACTTTTTTCTACAAGCTTAATTCATAATTCTTGTTTGACCGTAATCCGAGAGAGTTTTAATTTCTTTTAAAAAAAGCCTTTCTTGTTTTTGAATGCTCTCGATCGGCTCTGTTCTAGTTCTTTTGATGATTGATAGTTGAGCCACCACTAACAACATTAGCGGAATCTCGAAAGAACGCGTTCCGTCCTGGTTTTTATGCTGTAGAATTGCGCAGTCGGTTGGACAAGAGCGCCGTGAGCAGCATTTACATCGCACATGAGCCGTTTGGATTTTTGATATCAACAATGAAAACCATCATACAGGGTGGTCCAACAGGTACTACGGTGAACGAAATATCTCTCTTCAACAGGTACTACGGTGAATGAAATATCTCATCTTTTCAAGATATCTCATCTTCCTAACAAGATTTTTCAACGCGGTTTTTTAGAACATACACGGTGATACCTGTTGGACTACCGTGTATGTTCGGTTTTATCAAATGAAGTCATACGACGAATTAATGCGCTGAAGGAACAAAAACGACAAATTATGGAAGCGTTTTTGCAAGCGGTGCTGTTCTTTATGAATTATGAATTGCTATATGTAACTGTGTAGTTAACAGCAAAAGTCGTTTTCGCATTTATGCAAAGAATGCGAAAATTTATGACAGGAATTATACAACCCTTTTCACGTTTTCGAGCTTTTACGAAAAGTGTCGCCCACGTAGCGCAGGAGCAAGTGGCGGAAAGATTTCCTCAAACATCGAGGGTTCGATCCCCGCAGGGTCGAAATTTTAATTTTAGCTAATCAAACAAAGTTGTATAAGCAAACCCCATAAAATTACATAAAAAAATTTTTGCCTATCATTATTTTGTCTCTCTGGAACCTTCTACTGATAGTGTTAGTTCGTAGAGCTACTAAAATTAAAATTTTGATCATACGGGGATCGAACCCTCGATTTTTGGAAGACGATCTTTCCGCCACTTGTTCCTGCGCTACGTGGGTGACACAAGCTCGAAAACATGAAAAGGGTTGTATACTAGCTCGAAAAAGCATCATGTTGTCGACTGAAGGGGTGTAGAGAAAAATTGAATTCTGACTTGAGCAAATTAAATGCAAGAAATTTTGGTACTAGTTCGGGCTAGGGACCCAAAATGACAGGGTTCGAAATCCAGAAAAAATTTTGGAGCTCTTCCCCCCCCTGGGGAGACGCAATCAACAGGATTCCAACAACTGATACTTCTTTCAGGTAATTTTATGGAAAAATATCCTCTAAAGACCTAGGCTTAGGCCTAGGTTTAGGCTTAGGCCTAGGCTTAAGCCTAGGCTTAATCTTAGGCTTAATCTTAGGCTTGGGCTTAGGCTTAAGCCTAAGGTTAAGCCTAAGCTTAAGCCTAAGCCTTTAGAGGATATTTTTCCATAAAATTAATTCAAAAAAGTATCAGTTTTGGAATCCTGTTGATTGCGTCTCCACAGGGGAAGCTCCAAAAATTTTTATATATTTTTTTAAATTGACCCCTATAGGGGTTTTCCTATGCGGAAAATCGAGATCCACTCATTCCCGATGCATGGAAATGCTCCTTTAACCTTGATTCAAGGTCGATGTATTGAAGCGAAAATCAAAACTTTTAGTTTTTTATGTAACAAACGGACGTTTCTGGTGTTTTTTGAATTTTCATCCAAATTGTTCAAAGTACGTCCATTTTTTACATAAAAAATTAAAAGTTTTGATTTTCGTTTCAATATACCGCCCCTGAATCAAGGTCAACGAAGCATTTTTACACATCGGGAATGCGCGCATTCGTTTCGCCGTATAGAAAAACCCCTATAGGGGTCATTTTTAGAAAAAAATATATAAACTTTTCCGGATTTTGAAAAAGTTTTTGAAAAGCCAGTCATTTTGGGTCGCTCATACGAACTAGTACCGAACTTTTTAAAAAACGATTACATTGTGCACAAATTCGTCCAGGATTGCCAATCGGATCTCGAGAGACGTCTAAAAACCCAGGTGGGCATCTACACGAAAATCCATCGATTGTATCAGTGCAAATTGCTACCGGATCACAGTTGGCCATTCCTATTGCACATTCATTTACCACTGAAAAAACTTTTTTTTAATTTTGGTTTGCCTAGAAAAAGAGTTAAGAGGATTTTTTAGGTATTATGTAAGCCCAGGGTGGGGTACACCTATGTGATAGGAAACCAATTTATACCAACATCGTTAATTAAATTTTGGGAGCTACTACACAATAGGAGGGCACCGACGTGAAAAACTTTTGGAAAATTTGGCGAAAGTTGAAATCTGTGTATTACAATAAAAACATGTAAGTGCATGTTTATACTATAATTTTTAACTTGCATCAATTAAAAGTTGTTTAGTGAAGCATTAATCAAATAATTTTGAATAATCGCTTCAATAAACAACCTTGATACAAGTTGAAAGTTTCTGTAGAAACATACACGTACACATGTTTTCGTTGTAATACACAGATTTCTCTCATTCTCGGAAAGATAAAAAATCTATTACATTTCCGACATTTTCTTCCAGGTCGTTTCGCTCCAAGATCAGAGATATCGGTAAACCCTTCTTGACAACGACAGGTAAACCCAATTGGCTTGTCAATACAGTAAGCGTTTTGATCACAGTCATTTTGTAGTGGAACTCGGCATTCGTTCACAACTAAATTTGGTTCATTCCAATCACTCTCAAATGATTACAGGGTGTTTCAGCATGTAGGAAACACCACTATTTTGATGACTTCTTGGCTTCCTTAAAAGATTTTTCGATGCGTTCTTTTTTAGGTCGCAGGAAAGAGAATTCTTAACAACTTCTAAAAGACTTCTTTAGGCTGCATTCAAGCATGTCAAAAAGTCTAACTTTGCCTGATTTTCAATAAAATCGTGTTTATTGAAACGATTCATCATGAAGCATAAAATCAAGCAACAAATTTTATGCTTCTCGACCAATAGAATTTTATGCTTTGTGACTAATCGTTTCAATAAACACGATTTTATTGAAAATCAGGCAAAGTTCCATTTTTTAACATGCTTGAACCGCAGCCTGTAAATGAAAATAGTATTCATTATAATATGCAAATTTTGATGAAGTTCTTTATAAGTTGTTCGAAAATCTCTTTCCTACCTCCTAAAAAAGACCTTATCGAAAAATCGTTTAAGCCAAGATACCATCGAAATAGTAGTGTTTCCTAACTGCTGAAACACCCTGTAGTATTTACTTACGTCGGCGGCATTTGACTCCAGGCCGAACAGCCGGCGCCACTGACATATCAATGTAGCCTTCTTTACATAGACATTCATAGGAGACGTCGTTGTCCATGCAAATAGCATTAACGTCACAGTCGTTTAATTTCGGATTCGCGCATTCATCGACTAGCTCTAAACAACTTGTTTTGTTTTTTAATAAAAGATTCTAGAGGAGGAATAATACATTTATTGGGCTTTCAGCCAGACCAGGGATGCGCCCATACATGAGCAAGCAGGGGGTACTGGGCCCAAAATACGAATTGGTCCCAAAGGTTAATGTCGACCAAAAAAAACGTCGACAGGCGAAAAAGTCGAAATACGAATTCGTTCTCGATTTATGAATTCGTATACAAATTTTCGCAACGAATTCAGTCTGGGTGGCTTCCCAAATACGAATTGGTCCATTAATTTTTCCCCCGATACGACGAATTAGAGGGAGGTACAGTACCCCCCCCCCCACTTGCCTATGTATGGATGCGCCCTTTATTCATCCGGATGAACAATGGACAATATCTTGACGGACAAGGCTTGTCCGCGGTCAAGACGGACAAAATTTGATGAAATCGTAAAGGGTTTTTTTCATTTTTTCAAAAATGCCTTTTTCTCAGGATTCCTGCGCTTTTCAGCACATCAAATAAACTTCACTAAACCCCCTGGGGTAATTTTTGACGAGGCCTATTACCTAGACATTTGCCATCATGCCTAATATAGTTCTCAGCACAATCGCATTGATAGAAGCCTTCTTTTGCTTTCTTGCATGTTTCGTTCTTGCCTATAAATATAAATTTTAGTGATGACGAAAAATTAGCATACCTGGACATGAGTTGGACTTATCGGGATCACACGAATTGACATCTTTTAAAACTTGATACACGTTGGTATCCTCGTTTTTCTCATAATCCGATTCTGATGGCAATAGATCGTGGTGTTTTTCAATGATATCTATCTCAGTTTCATCCATGCTCGAGCGTGGATCGTCTCGAAACATCGTCCCGTTCTTTGGCTTGATTACTATCGAAGTTAAAGTT
Source organism: Acrobeloides obliquus (assembly GCA_034698545.1). Lineage (NCBI taxonomy): Eukaryota > Metazoa > Nematoda > Chromadorea > Rhabditida > Cephalobidae > Acrobeloides > Acrobeloides obliquus. The sequence goes on along the minus strand of JAQGBS010001238.1, from coordinate 4,867 downwards.
TTATCCGATTCCTTCTTGTTTGTTATTAGTGCCTTGAGCTGATCGTGAGATGTTTCATTCCGATCATGATTGCCATATAGAAGGTTGACATCGTCCATCAGCTCGGTACAGTTGGCTTCTTTTGAAAGTTTTGGCCAAAACAATGTTGAAATACATCGGATTGAGCCAGGTGGACGTATGGTACCAAGCTTACACATGCAACGCCAAGATCCATTTACAACCTAAAATTGCGAAAATTTTATTTGAATAGAATTTTAGAAAACATGTTTTCGTTGTAATACACAAATTTTTTGCGGAAAAATCTATTTTTGCAACGTTTTTTTGTATTTTTTGCTAAATCCTGTTGAAATTCGATTTTTGAATAGAATTTTCGAAAGTTACCAAGCAAACTTGTCCAAATTCCTTGAGACATGGGTTTGTCATATTGCAAGTGTGGAAACGATGTTCCGGTTGGTTTCGAAGCGGACCTCGTCTGGATGGGGTTCCATCCGGACATGCTAACGCGTCACCGGTGGATGTCTCATCCGAAGCATCTTGGCAATGAGGAGTTCCGTCTTTTACATTTTTCTCGGATATACATTGAGGTATGCCACATGCGCATTCAAATTCGTCTGATGCACAGCCTAAAAAGGGCACTAGGACTGGGTTCACCAGGCGGATTTAGTTCACAGTTTTGGAGCTACTTCGGCTCTTATACCCAATTGAAATTGGGGTCCAAAATCGAAAAATTTTATTTTTCGACATTTTCTCAAAAATGATCCTATTAGGGATAATTTGATGCGGGAAACACGTTGGCGATATTATTTTTGCGTGAAAAAGCTTCCATTTTTTAGAAAAAACACGAATCCTAGGAATTTTTTGATTTTGACCACTATGAGGGCATACCCAGGGGTGCCAAGTGCTACTGATTTTTCAGTGTCAATTCTGATTTTTGAGAATGAAAAAGTTTGCTGATTTTTGCTCCTAAAATCTGATTTTTGAAGTCAGATTTGTTGATTTTGAACAAATGTTCTTGTCATCCCCGGGTATACCCTTAAATGGCTCCAAATGGTTTTCCCTGAATCAGGATCATGCAAGAATTTTCATGTTTTTTGAATTTTTGCATATTAGCTTTTTCGAAATATGTACAGGGCAGTCCAAAAAAGGGATAATTTTATGCGAGGAATCGATTGCGCATCGAAAAATTTTGAAAATTTTTTCTGGGGGTCAAAAATGGAAAAAATTGTGTCAAAATTAGGGATTATAAGTTTTAACCCCAACACCCCAGAAAATTTTTTCAGAATTTTTTGATGCGCGCAATCGATTTCTCGCATAAAATTACCCCTAAAGGGTCACTTGTTAAAAAAATTTTTCTACCCGGCCGTAAGTTGAACCCCCGCCTCTTTAAGGCTGCGCGCTAAACGTCTCGACCAATTGGACGAAATGCTAAACGCGGCGCTAAACGTCTCGAATTCGTGACTCAAGTTGAGATGGCGTCTCGATCTCGTTTGAATTAGTTCAAGTATTGACACGAAAACCCTAAATTTTACATTTTTTAAAAGACGCTCAATTATTGAATGTATTTAAAAAACAAAGAAGGCATTCTTTATAGCTCGACGAAACGAACAAAACGACACCAAATTGATCCAATTTGATAATCTCTGATTCAGGGTTTTCGTCTCAATAACCCAAAACAATTATCAAATTGTATAAATTTGGTGTCGTTTTGTTCGTCTCGCCGAGCTATAAAGAATGCCATATTTATCTTTTAAATACACTCAATAATTTAGCATCTTTTAAAAAATGTAAAATTCAGGGTTTTGTGTCAATACTCCAACTAATTCAAACAAGATCGAGACGAATTCGAGACGTCGTCTCGACTTGAGTTACGAATTCGAGGCGCAAGTCGGGACGTTTAGCGTCTCGACCAGCAGTCGAGACATTTAGCAATCAGCTTAAGTGTGCCAGTTTTTGGAAAACTTTATGCTGCTGTGTCTCTGGATGATAAGTAAATTTTGTTCGGCCCAATTTCTTAAACGGCCAATTTCCTTCGTTAAATTGTTCCTTTTTATGAATATATAAATGGAATCTGGCTAGACAACCCATTTATAGAGAGCCGGACACCCTCTGAGAATTCGGGCAATAAAAGCTCGGAAGATTCCGGTTTTGAACCATAGGAATGCCCTTGATAAAACGACACCATTTGCGCAATTAAGCAATTGTTTCAATGCAAACATCTAATTTGTCACGAATTTGGTAATAAAAATTCCAATGTTCATGTTTAAGCATCAACTTTTCAAACTGAATATATTACCCTTTTCATGGCTTTATATAAAGTATTGGCTACATGGCGAATTGTATAAAGAAGCCAACCGTCTGATTTGGCAAGTTAAGCAACGTTGAGCCTGCAGGTTCGATTCCCACGCGAGTAAAACTTTTACATTTTCAAAAATTTGCAAGAAAAGGGGCAAAAAATTTTTGCTCCTTTTTTGTAAAAAAATTTTGAAAAGCAAAAGTGTTACCCTCGGGGATCGAACCTGAGGGCCAATGTTGCTTAACTTGCCAGATCGGACGGTAGGCTTCTTTATACAATTCGCAACGTAGCCGACATTTTATATAAAGCTAGCCATGAAAAGGGTAATACAGGGTGAGTAAAAAGTGCATTTCTTTGATTTTGGGCCCGAAAAATTGTTTAGAATCGGAAAATTTTTTTACTGAAAATTCCCGAAAGTATGAAAACGTTTCATTGGCCCTGATTCAGGGAATGGAGTTGGTATATTGACGCGAAAATCGAAAATTTTCTATTTTCTCTCGGAAAGCATCCATATAGGGATAATTTTATACGGAAAATCGATTGTGCACATTTTCTAAGCATGAAAAGTTATCTTGACCCTGAGTCAGGGAATGGAGTTGGTGTACGAGTACGAGCGAAAAAAGAAAATTTTTCGATTCTCGCGTCAATACACAACTCCATTCCCTGAATCAGGGTCAAGATAATTTTTTCATGCTTAGAAAATTGCGCAATCGATTCCCTAAAATTACCCCTATATGGGTCTTTTTTAGAAAACATTTTTCGGGTCCAAAAATCATGATAAAATTCCGCTAACTTTTTTAACAACCTGCTTGTTATAAATTTGTTTTCGACTAGTTTTTATCGTCTCTTACTAATGCTCTTTTACAATCGAGACCAATTTTGGGGCAAGATTATCTTGCGTGAAAACATTTGAATCATCGATGCACTCTTCCGATGACCGGAAATGAACTTCAAAAACAAATTAAGACTCAATCAGAATAATAGAATTGAAGTGGGTTTATCCGATCAGATTTACTCCTTCATAATAGAACTTCCGAAGGAAGAACTTACACACATTCTCTATGAGGGGACAATTCCTGTGAAAACTTTGTTATAGATCCTCTGGTTGGTGTACGATGGTATTAGTCATGTACCAATTGCACCATGTTTGATTTCTGCCCTAAGTGCAGACGTTTATGGGCGGCTTTGTCGGCTTTTGTAAAACTAGTCTAACTTGGACAACTAGAGTTAGGAAATCGAAACTGAGACTTTTGAAAAACTGAAAAAAGTCGAAACGAAACCAAAACCGTTCAAGAACAACCGAAATCGATCCATTTTCTATCGGTTCCCTAACTCTATTCACAACGATCAAAGTCTAATTTATAGAAAGCTTTCATACTCAATTCATTTATCTTCCTCAAATTTTTCGAATTCCTCGCAAAACGCCCACAATATAACAACTTAAAGACCATGTGATTTGAAAGCCAAACTAGGTCAAATATACATTGAGATACAAAATTGGACAACAGTCAAGAAAAAAGGATTCCGGTCAACCTTAAAAATTGGAGCAGAACATATTTGTGCACAACCTTAGCGCCATTTAGGATTTCCTCATTTAAAAATAGGACCAAGGTTATTTTGTACTATTACAGGGTGTATAAAAAACGGAATTTGGGCGATTTTTTTCTTTTTTTTCGACCCGAATTTGTTCAAAAATGACCCTATTAGGGCTAATTTTAGGCGGGGAATCGATTGCACGCATTTCTAACACTCCCCTGACCCTGAATCAGGGAATTGGAGTGTGTGTATTGAAGTGAAAATCGAAAATTTTTAGATTTTCTGCATGAAAATGACTTTCTGAGGGTAATTTTATGCGAGGATTGGTTGTGCGCATTCCCGATGTTTAAATGCGTTCTCGATCATGATTCATGAAACTAAGTGGGTGATGAAATGAAGATCGGATTTTTTAAAATTATTTCCCTAAATCATGGTTAAGGACACGTTTACAAGCTTCGGGAATGCGCGCAATCGATTCCCCGCATAAATTACCCCCAGGAAGATCATTTTCAGGCAGAAAACCTCAAAAATTTCTATTTTCGCTTCAATACACACACTCCGATTACCTGATTCAGGGTCAGGGAAGCGTTGGAAATGCGCGCAATCGATTCCTCTCATAAGATTAACCTTAATAAGGTCATTTTTGAAAAAAATTTTCGGGTCGAAAAAATATTAAAAAATCATCTAAATTCCATTTTTTATACATTCCACCAAAAATGATCAAAATTTTCTATTTTTTCACAAAAATGGCTTAAAAATTTCCATTTTTTCAACAAAAGTTTGATGAAAAAGTCTTGGGATTTGCTTCGCGATCCCGAAATCGCAAAAATGGGCCATTTTCGGGACTAAAATCGTCAGCAAATCGGATTTTTCGTTCGTTCCCTGTAATTTTTCCACAAATGAAATTTTTACTAGCTACGTCACTATGAAACCTAAGTGGTTAAAAATTCAAATGAAAAATTTTTTCGCCTTTAATATCTTGTTATGGATGCTTTGTTCTCTATAATGGAGTTCAAATCCTTATATAAAAAGATTCGA
>JAQGBS010001237.1:0-16462 GCA_034698545.1 Acrobeloides obliquus | reverse complement strand
TAATTACCTTTAAGAAATATAGGTATGTCGTTAACTTTAAAGTAATATGTCAACCCGTATTGTTGGTTACTGACTGTGACCGGATCCTGCACTAATTCCACTGTTCGAAATCCAATCTTTTTCGAATTTTGAGCAACAACATTGCCTAAATTAGTGTTTTTAAAAAGTTGATTTTCAGGCCCAGGTTCAAGATCTAGGTTTAGAAATAAAGTAAGTTGGCATGAAAGACGCATTCAATGACGGGATGGTGATCCCTGCGTTGATTGTTGATTCGGAGTATTGAAGGTCGTTAAGCCATAGGTTTTCGTGGTCTCTGAAGGCTAGAGCAATGCGTATAATAGTCTTTTTGCGCATGCATCAAAAAAGAGGAAAATAGCGTGTGCGACAGAAATAATCACAAGCTTACATTTTTGTTAAAAATCAAGAAAAAAGATAAAGATTTATTTATTTATCGCGAGGCGTAGCCAGAGAGGGGGATTAGCTGAATAGGAAGATCCCAATTGGGACCCCCTCACCAGAAAACCGGTGAACCTCCCCCGCATTACTATATTACCATTAACGAGAAGTTGTGTATTCAAAGTGTACAAAGTTTGATTGCCATAACCATTAGGATACCATAGCATTATTGAGTTTGTAGGTACATTAAAAGTTTGAGATAAATTGCTTGGAATTCCAGTAATGCAATTAATATTAGTAAAAGGTTGGTTAGTCGAAAGTCCGATTTCGGAAATGTTTAAGACAATGGTTGCCGAAATGCCATTTTGACAAAATGTAAGTACATCCACTTGAACTTTGAAGAAATTCTCGTTCTGAAAATCTTCTCATATAAAGGCAATTTATGAAAATCTTCTAATATAAAGCAACAAATTCACATGATTGGTACATCGAAATTGTGAGTATAAAAGGCGACGATTCGATTAGTTGATCACCGTTCGTCGAAGAACAATTGCTTTCAAGTGCTCTGAGTGAACGTTCTCTCTGCATGCAACGTTTAGCTAGGGTGCTCGTTAGTCGTTGTCGCGCCCAAAAAACACTGTTAAATGAGCTGTGAAACGTTGTTGAGCTCAATGCAAAACGCTGTTAAACGTTGTCGAACATTGCCGCGACAACGATTTTTCGACAACGTTGCCGAGAATCTCGAGAAATCTCATCAACGTTGTCGAAAAATCATAAAGTATTTGCAATTTTCAATGCAAATCATAAAAAACGAAGACAACGTTGTCGAAAAATCGTTGTGGCGCGACAATGTTCGACAACGTTTAACAGCATTTTGTATTGAGCTCAAAAACGTTTCACAGCTCATTTAACAACGACTAATGAGCACCCTTACACCGATGCGTTTCATTACACCGATGCAATAATTCGCTACATCGATGCAACATTTAGTTACACCGATAGAGATAGAGTCCGCCAACTGCATGGACCACTATCTGTTTATCACATGAGCAAATATTAAAATAGCATGAGACGAGGAGCACCGAAGGCGCAACGGCACCGAGCGCCGCATGCGCTCGACTCTTGGTCCTACACTTTGAACCAAGTAAATTTTTAATATAATTTTTCAACTTTACCGAATTTTTCGTGATCAGCGGAGCAACTCGATATATATCCGCGTTGTCGAAGTAATCCAAATATACGGCGTCTGCAATTCCAACACTAGCAAAAGTTGGGCCCCAATCCCAGCTGAAGCTGGATTGAACTTTTCGTATAAAATTAATATGACATTCGCCTGTTTGTTCACCGGTCGGGCAACCAGATCCCAAACTATGGTTGTGTGCAAGTGTATAGATAATTGACTGGTCTTGAGCGTATTGAACTGGCGATTGAAAAGATAAAGTTAGATTATTTTGCGTTAGCTTAAGATGATTTTTGACATCCAATTGAAGAGGAATCCACATATTTTTAGATGAAAAAAGGTATTGACCATTTAAATAGGCATCGACAACGGTATCGAGGCTTTCGAAAACTAATACAATGTTGTTACTCTAAAAAGTATAGTGGTGGACGAAAGTCTTTGATAACCTCTAAAAGGTTGTTTTAGTGTTTCTCGGCTTTATTTTGATTCAGGAGTAGACTGTAGCTTTTTTCTACCATACATAAACAAGGGGGACAAGCTACCTCGAGGTTATATGGTTTTTTTCCATCTGGTAGTTACATTAGTGACAGCACACTTTTTAGGGGTTATCAAAGACTTTTGTTCAATATTGTAGCAGTTTTTTATTTTGTAACAATCACTTACATTCATAACATTGGTATTTATGTCAAAAATTTTCTCATAAATCCACGGAGTTCTACCAACCCATCTATAATTTTGGTCCCCCATTCCATATAAAGGATTATCAATTATGCCATTTTTGAACAAATCCGTATAGATATCACCAGGTACAGATGCTTTCCCTGTATATTGAGTGCTAGCACCGGATAAAGTCGCGTTTCCTATATATGACAGGATGACTCAATGAAAATATCTCGGAGTTAAAATTACCCAAAATTCCAACCTTGACCCCAGTATTAGAAATCAGAGGCCCAGTGGTAGATTTTAAAAAACACCGGCCGTACCAGTAAGAATAAGATTTACAGCCGACTGTTCGTTCACAAAAACTACAGCAATCGGAGAACTGTCCATCGAATGCGACAAGGTCATTTCCTTGGATGTCCGTATTGTTATATTCATTTGGACATGAAGATGGTGGTGGAAGTGCTATAATGGATTCGGTTGTCTAATGCTGAAAAGAAAGCACCGAATTCGGAGGGAAAGTATCAAATGAGGGGGGGGGGTGGTAAAGTAAAGTCCGTCCACAAATGTCCCGTCCGCGAAAGTCCGTCCGCAAGTGTCACACCGCCACATTTATAACATGATGTCGCGCGACAGGACTAAAGACATAAATTCTACAATCCATTCACAGGGCCATTTATTATCAAAAGTCATGCAGAAAATGTTCATCATTACTAAGAATGATAAAATAATAAGTTTTTTTTGATAGAGTGCAAAAAATTCATCTCTGTGCGAGATTGAACCCGACACTGTAAAGTGAAGATCTAGCTCTTATTACTAGACCATGCTTCGGCGCTTTAAAAAAATGCATACTACAAACTATAATGTGCTGTTTATACCTGAACGAAATGTCCAATCCGATCCACCCAAATCGAGCCTAGCCGCATAACTAATATCGATAATAGAGAATATACAAAAAACACAGAGGAGGAGCATATCGTTTTTCATCAGCATAAACTAATTGCTAAACAAAAATCTCAAACATTTATAAATAACACAATAGATTTAGAACAGCAATGAAAATGATCTAAGACTCTTTTTATAGACCACAATATTTATGTCGAGTTTCTTCACGCAATTAGTGAAAAGATGATAATTTTTTATATTGCTATTTTAGTTTATAGTTTTTGCCTCAAACATCTCTCGTTCCGTTGTTGAAGCACATGTTTAATGATAAATCGATCGTCTAATCAACAGCTATCTATAACCCTTTTTGGCCAACAACCACAAATTTATTTGATACCTTTTGAGGTCATTTTTTCGGCGATTTTGCATGCGTTTTTAATGCGGTTTTTTCAAAACCATAAAATGATAACCAAAAAATCTGAATTTGTACATGAAAACAAAAATTGATTCAATCATTTATATATACGACCATACTAAACTTGATAAAAAAAATTTGAATTATTTTCAAAAATCACTAAAAATCATACATACAACAAAGTTAGATTGTTGAAATTATTACCCCTGAGGTTTTTCTAGGCGGGGAATCGATTACGCAACTTTTCGAACCATGAAAATGCTTGTCTTATCCTGATTCGGGGAAGGGTCCGCTGTATTGAAGCGAAAATAAAAAATTTCAAGAATTTTAATTCTAGGGTTTTTCTACGAAAAGAATCGTATTTTCGAACGGGTTAAACTATACTTATGCGGTCAAATTAGGGCTCGAACTTATCTTTGCTCACTTGCTTTTCTTATCATGTACTAAACACCAAGAGCTAACCATTAAATTTTTGCATTAAAGAGACACTCTACTCTGTAAAAATATATGCCAAAAAGTTATTATTCTGAAAGTTCATGTTTTTTCGAGTAATTTTTGAAGAAACAAAACCAAATATCTAAAAAACATAGAGACCGAGCTCAATTACTCAAGATAGATAAGTAAGACATGAAGAAAGAAGTACACGACTGGTTTGGCCGAGCCTCCTAAATACTCTCCCTTACGGTGCTCGGCTTTTCCGAGACGCAGGGTTTAGGGACTGACATCGATTTTCAGATAAAAATAAATTCATAGAAGCACCCCAGAATGGTTTAGAATCAAATTCTAGGCTATTAAAAGTCATATACTGAAAAAAAATTCGCTTCAGAAATGCTTTTTCCTCGTGAAAAGCGACTTAGAAAAGATTCTAACCCAAAATTTAGAAACCGAAATTTACAAAGTCTGAAACTTAGAAAAAGTGCGATTTTTAATGGAGGCTTAGCCTTAGACTTAGCCTGAATGTTAGCCTGAGGCTTAGCCTTAGGCTAAGCCTTAAGCTAACCTTCGGCTAAGCATAATGCTAAGCCTAAGGCTAGCCAAGGCATAGCCTAAGGCTAAGCCTCACAAGGGACACTCATGAAGTGTAAGTCCCATTTTTTTTCTATAAGGAGATCCAGACTTGAGTGGGGGGGGGAAGAAGTAGAATTTTGGGTTCCCGTGAGTAGGAGGAGGGAGTCCAGATCTGGATCCCCTTTTAACCTCCGTCTCCTCGATATGGATAAAATGCTGTAATTGCTATTTTGGCAAATGACGAATTTATTGAAAAAATTATTTTTTGTTTCGGGAAGCTCGTTTCGAAAATCCATAACCGATTTTTATTTATGACGTGAAATAGACAACAAAAATCATGATAAAACATTTTAAAACAAGGATTAAAATCATGAAGTCAAAGAAAATCTACCCACACCTTTTTTCACTCTCCTAGCTAAAAAATAAGCACCTTAAGTGAAGTATTTTGCGTTTTATTTCTTATGACAATGATTTAGATAATACAATAAGCTAAAGTCGCTACATACAGCCGACAAAATCAATACCAAACTAAGTGTGGTCTTTAATTTTTTGAATTTTTGAAATGTCTTATTTGTTTTTTGCATCTGTATTGTTTTTGCTTCAAGTATTTTCGCAGAACTATCATGGAGTAGCATGGTATGAAGATACTTCCACAACTCACAATTGTTTGTGCTCTTTGAACGGCACTAATGGATCAAATATCTATTATATGAATAGCACACAAAATTATGTAGAAATATCACCAGTTACTTTAAACAGTACTTTCAATTGTTCTAATTCTAAATGCATTGACTGTAACTGGGAAATTCATGTTGATTATGATCGACCTCTTGATGTAATAAAAATTACTAATGATTATCTAAACAATTGCCTTGATAATAATTGCGCGAATTATAGTTTAATCATAACAAATTGTCAAAGGGGTATGATTTTCAACTATAATTCTTCAGCTGTTAATAATATTGATATGGCCACTCAAGAAACGTCACTTTGCATATCTTTTAATTCAAGCCAATTCGGAAGTGTTTGTAATTATGATTACTTTCTTAATAATTATGGAATCAGCTTTGACTACATAAGTGTTAAAGATTGTGGATCATGTTGGGAATCAAACGAACTTTATTTAAATGTTACCAATAATTTATTGTCTCTACCTATAGATTATTTAGAATATGATATAATTTGTTTAAATGTACCTTGTATAAGTCTCACATGGCATATAAATATTAGTTACACTTATTCGAATGATTATACCATTATAACATATGGTCAAGATTTTCAATCCTGTAACTCGCGGTTAATAATGACGAACTGCAAGAATAATTTTCCGATAATTGATTCTTCTTCAACTGAGATAATAAATATAAATCAGATGGAATATGACCAAGGCTACAGCAAAGTTTTAACATTCAAGAAAATGAGCTATGCATAACTTTGAATACTACTAGCAGTGAAGCTAAGTGTAGCTATTATCCAACAAATGGGAATTTTTGCTGGTTTCAATTACAGTTAAATTATGAATACAATTTTTATACACAGGTAAAGATTATTGGAAACATCTTTTGGATCCATTTTTTGATCAGTCTTTCTCTTTGTTCAAATTGAGTGTCCAAAAATGAAATGACATCATCAGGAAAAACGTTTATTTTGTCTTACTGATTTATGAGCCCATCCCATTTGTAAAATTTGACGTGATTCATCTGGATCAAGCGGAAATTCATAAGTCTGATCATTACATGTAAATGTAATGGTCAGATTAACTGCATCATCCAAGCTACATCTAATACCGTCGTTGGGGGATTCGGACCAGCGCTGTCAAAAATCCAAGTTTTTAAATTAATTCATCGAAATCATTACTTCGGCTTACCTAAGTGAAGCTTTTTGTTAAAATTGTAAGCACGGATCCCAAAAATACAAAAAAAGTGTTGGCAAAGCAAGCTTTCATAGAGTCAGTTCACAAAAGCGTTCACATTAAAAATTTTACAGTGAAATTTTTTCCTTTAGATGCTTTCCTTTAATGAGCTTTCAATGAACACTGAGCTACCCGTCTTGGTTGTACCGAATGAATTAAAAGGTCCTGAAGATGTATTTAGTTTAATATCAAATATTGGCACACTTCAATTATGGATAGTCAATAATGTCCCAGGCAACACTTTGAATTTCTCTGAATTTATTTACGATTCAGATAACTTATCAAATATTGTTACTACATATTATAACACGGATCAATTATTCTTTATCAACTCTTTCACTGGAAGTTTTTCGATCAACCCTACAAATATTGAGATGCAATACATGGGAGATTGGTCACTTTGGTTCTACTATGTGTTTCGATTAACAGAGGCGCAATTTTCTAATTGCAACGACACAAATTTTATCAATTTTGCTTTTCCATTTGAAAAAACCTTCATTCTTAATGCTACGGCAAATACATCAGGCAATTGTTTATCTTCTATATTGATACCATATGTAAGCCCTTCAAATCCATTACTTCCTACTATGTACATATCAAGTATAAATTATGTTGGACCGTCTACAGTCAAAGCTTTATCGACCATCTGTAATGAAAGCTATGAACTATTTGAGTTTTCAGAAGAAAGCTCAACATATTTGGAAAAGTTTATTATTTATGGAAATTTGATCAACTTTGTCATTCCACCAAATGGAACACTCACAATTGAATATGAAGCCTGGGAAAGTGCAATTAATATCACGGAGTATGATTTTGAAGATTATGGGTTGGGAATTATACAGTCAAGTAACTATCCCAAAAGCTCATCGACCCAAAATACACCCAAAAGTATCAAGTGTAATAAAGGCATGGCAGAAATAACCATTCAACTAATATATGTAGAAGTACCAGCTGGTGGGTATTTACGAATTTATAGCCAAAATCAATCAAAGGCTTATCAGAATGGCGTCTTTATAAATGAAACTATCGTTTTTAATGCAGTTGAAGTAACTTTGGATTATTCTAAGGAAACGTCTGGATCATACTCAACAGGTAATTAGCTTTTATTCCAGTGGTGCACAGACTCCAGGAAAATTACCCGAAATTTTGAAAGGGGAAAGTCCTTGCCTTTCCCTTTCAAAAATAAGCAAGGAAAGGCTTCCTTGCTTATTCAATATCTGATTTTCTTGAAAATTTGTAATGTTGAGCATTCTAGAGAGTCATCCGACGTGAATGTTACTACTAAGCAAAATCTTTTGGACTCAAGCGGGGTTTGAACCAGCCTTGAGGAGCACCTGAGACAAGCCCAGTACCACCAAACAATGGGACCCTTGGAGTAAAAAAAGCTGGGGTCACCTGAGGTCTGCCTATGTATGCTCCTAGAGCCGCTAATTTATACGTCATTATTCTTAAAATAATCCTTAAAGATTTTTGGCGAAGAAACATGACTCATACTTTGTGCGGTCTTCTTGTTAAAACCAAACAACTTTCAAGAAAATTATTTTTACCAAGGAAAGGTCGTTAACTTTGATGATAAACGGAATTTAAAAAGTATCAAAAATTTTGAATTTAGGTTTATTATTAACATATGAAGGCCGTTATGTAAAAATTAACATTAAAACACCTATATGGCAAGAAGCATGGTTTTGGATACTTGTTGGCATTCTTATATTCTTGCTTTTTGTTGCCGTTTTTCTAGGCTGGTACTGCTATCATCGTAGAAATATGAAGAACGTATCCAGACGCTTCTCATTCATTTTCAGTATCATCCAAAGGCAAAACCAGACCTCAAATGAAGATGACATCGAACTTAAAGAAATTTCCGACGCACTTTTTATCGAGAATGAAAAACTAATTGTTCATTACGATAAGCCTCTAGGTACCGGTGTTTGTTCGGCTGTATACAGAGGCTTTCTATCTGGCTTGGCGCCATTGGCAAAATTATCCAGTTTAGTGGAAACTCAAAAATTTCGTGATTGCGAGGTGGCTGTGAAGCATGCCTTACATTTTGGAGACCATGAAGTGGAGCAGTTGTTTCGAGAGATTGAAGCTATGAGAATCGTAGAATACGATCGAAATGTTATAAGTATGCTCGGATGGCGCATGATCAATGACAAGCCGGCGATAGTTTTCGAGTTGGCACAAGAGGATTTACTGAGATATGTAAAGATGCAAAAGTTGACAGATAGAAAGGAGATACCGTTCAAAACCATTATATCGATACTCTGGCAAATTGCTAAGGGCATGGAATTTATCGCATCCAAGAACATTGTTCACAGAGATTTGGCTGCACGAAATGTTTTGCTAACCAATGATTTTCAAGCAAAAATCTCGGATTTTGGTCTTGCTGTTATCAATAACCCGGACATAAAAGAATCAGCTCTACCGAAGAGACTTCCAGTTAGATGGATGAGCATCGAAGCTATCGCGGAAAAACTGTTCTCCGAAAAATCCGATGTCTGGGCTTTTGGTGTACTCATGTTTGAAGTGTTCAGCTTGGGACAAGATCCATATGTGGGAATCGAAACTAGACAGATCCTCAGTTTTTTACGAAGTGGTGAGAGAATGAGCCGTCCAGAATTGGCCACAAATGAAATGTATGAAATGATGCGCCGTTGTTGGGAAGAAAATTTGGAAACAAGGCCAAAGTTTGAAAAGTTGGTGGCCAAATTGCATGACGTATTAGAGGGTGAGTCTGGATACTCAAAGTACTATGAAGAGTTAGAATTGTCGCAAGAGCAAGAAGGTAGCGGTCCATCAAATGTAAATAACTCCGAAGCATTAGAAATGCTCAATGATGGTTCATTATAAAATCTCCTTTTCTGTTTCATTATTTGTAAATAAAAGATGTATATCTTTTTGACATTTATAACAGCTTATTTGAAAGCACAGGTTTAATAAGTGCTCTTTGAACGGCACTCCTTTAAAGGGATCAGTGGATTATGGATGGGGAAGATCGTTGGGGGACTTCCCTTTTCTAGCCCCATGAGCAGGAAAATTTTGTAATACAAAATGGTCCCCCTTATGATTTTTTTCAAAAATTTCATGAAAAAATCGAAATTTCCAAAAAATTTCATCCGCTTCCTGCGGATGAAATTACGTCATTGCAAGGGATAAAAAACCGCGTTGCCTTATCACCCAGGTTGACAAGGTCGATTGTTTAGATCAAATCAACTAAAAACTATCATTTCATCTAAAACGAGACACTTAACTATGGTCATTGAAACCGAATTTTATCATACTCTCTCTCAAACACGATCCAAATGGGTGAGGTTGACTGTTTAGACTCAAGAAACTCAAATCTTTCCTTTCATCCCTAAACGACAGTTGCGGCGTTAGAGGGGGTGGGCAATCGTCCCCCTTAAATCTGGAGAAATGAAAATTTTTTCCTAATTGTCCCCCTTATGTTTTGGAAGCCGAAGGCCGTCCAAAAATTTATAAAAATAGAAAAAAACTCAGTACTTGAACGAGCTGGGCTCGATTCCCACATGGGTCGAATATTTTTTGCACAAAATTATAATGAATTTTGTGCAATTTTTCACCTCGATATATCGTGTTAGGAAGATTAGTGTATGAAATCATATACATATTCTTAAAGGGGGGTAACAATCATGGCAGTGTTTCGAAAAGAAATTTTTGAAAAAGATACTTTTCTAGGAGTAATTTTATGCGAGAAATCGATTCCGCGCAATCCCGAAGCATGAAAACGCTTCCTTGACCCTGACTCAGGGAAGATGGTGGGTGTATTGAAGCGAAAATAAAAAATTTCCGGATTTTTATAAGAAAACCGTCGATTCTTAGGTTTTTCTAGGCGGGGGAATTGATTGCGTGCACTCCCGAACCTTACATATATAAGTTTCTTAAAGATTGATGGGACATACATATATAGATGCGAAGATTTGAATAAATGACAAAAGACTAAAAATCAAGCCTTTATAGCGCATTCAGTATCGCGTCTACAATGGCTTATGATAGAGTGGGAATGAGTTCCAATATAAAAAACCAGAATTTGTATGATTTTTCATGTTTTTTCGATCCGAATTTTTTCCGAAAATGTTTTTTGTTTCGTGAAGCTCGTTTCGAAAATTCATGATCTGATTTTTACTTATGATGTGAAATATACAATAGCAAACATGATAAAAACATTTTAAAACTAGGATTAAAATCATGGAAATTTTACCCACACTTTTTCTGACTCTTCTAGCTAAAAAATAAGCACCTTATGTGAAGTATTTTGGGTCTTATTTCTTATGACAATGATTTAGATAATACAATAAGCTAAAGTCGTTACATAACAGCCGACAAAATCAATATCAAACTAAGTGTTGTCTTTAATTTTTTTGAATTTTGGAAATGACTTCTTTGTCTTTTACATATGTTTTTGCTTTTGTATTGGTTAGAGTATTTGCGCAGAACTATCATGGATTAGCATTGTATAAAGATACTTCCACAACTCAGAATTGTGTGTGTTCTTCGAACGGCACTAATGGAACAAATGTGTATTCTATGAGTAGTAAACAAAACCACGTGGAAATATTACCAGTTACTTCAAACAGTATTTTCAATTGCCCCAATTCTAAATGCATTGACTGTAACTGGGAAATTCATGTTGATTATGATCACTATTTTGATGTAATAAAAATTACTAACATCGGATATCTAAACAATTGCCATGAAAATAATTGCGCGAATTATAATTTAATGATAACAAATTGCCAAGGGGGTATGATTTTCAACTATAATTCTTCAACTGCTAATAATATTCAACATATTGATATGGCCACTCAAGAAACGTTACTTTGTATATATTTTAATACGAGCCAAAGCGGAAGTGTTTGTAATTATGAACTCCACGATTATACAATCAACTTTGACTACATAAGTGTTAATGATTATTATGAACCATGTTGGCAATCAAATGAACTTCATTTAAATGCTATCAATAGTTCATTGTTTCTACCTATAAATTATGCGAATCATGGTATGATTTACTTAGGTGTACCTTGTGTTAATTGCACATGGCATATAAATATTAGTTACGCTCATCCGAATGATTTTACCAAAATATCATATGTCCAAGATTTTCAGTTGTGCAATTTTCGGTTAATAATGACGAACTGCAAGAATAATTTGCCGCTAATTGATTCTTCTTCAGCTGAGATAATAAATATAAATCAGATGGAATATGTTCAAGACTACAGCAATCATTTTAATATTCAAGAAAATGAATTCTGCATAACATTGAACACTATTGGCAGTGATACTGCGTGCAATTACTATCCAACAAATGGGAAATTTTGTTGGTTTCAATTAGAGTTCGATTATCAATCCAATATTACTATACAGGTAAAGATAAGGAAGATGTAAATCAATCGTCAGATGATTAACTGCTACATCTAGTACCTTTGTTTGGTGGGTGGGGACCAGTGCTGTCAAAAATCGAAGTTTTGAAAATAATTTTTCAAAGTCATTACTTCAGTCATTACCTAAGTGAAGATTTTTGTTAAAATTGTAAGAACGGCTAATAAAAAATACGAAAAAATGTTGTCAAAGCAAGCTTTCATATAGTCAGTTCTAATTTTTGAGTTAACGCAAAAACCAGCGCCACAGGCGCTGGTTTTTGCGTTAAGGCTGAGCTTTGAAGGCGCTCGGTCTTCTGTTTATAATAGGTAAAATTTCTCAATACTTAAAGTTTTTTTAAGGAACTTTCAATGGAAAGTGATCTGCCCATTTTGGTTGTACCGGATGAATCAAAATGTAGTGACGATGGATTTAGTCTAACTTCAAATTTGGGCACACTTCAATTATGGATTGGCAATAATGCTCCAGACAATACCTCTGAAACCATTTACGTTTTCGATTCACACAAATTTTCGAATGTTGTTGCAAAATACTATTACAAGGATCAATTTACCCTTCTAAATTCTTCGACTGGAAGTTTTTCGATATTCCCTTCATATAATTCATGGAAAATAAACGGGTCAAACTCATTTTACTATGTGTTTCGCATAACAGAGGCGCATTTTTCTAATTGCAACGGCATAAATTTTGTTAATTTCGCTCCATTTGAAAAAACCTTCATTCTTAATGCTTCCGCAAATACATCGGGCAATTGTTTATCTTCTATTTTGATACCATATGTAAACCCATCATGTGATCAACCACAAACACTTCCTAATATGTATATATCAAATATAAATTATGTTGGATACTCGTCAGTTAAAGTTTTATCTACTATTTATAATAAAAGTTATGAACTATTTGAATTTTCCGAAGCAAACTCAACATATTTGAAAAATTTTGTAATTTATGGAAATTTGATCAACTTTGTCATTCCACCAAATGGAACACTCCAAATTGAATATGAAGCCTGGGAAAGTGCGATGAATATCACTGAATATGATTTTGAAGATTATGGATTGGGTATTGTGCAGTCAATTAACTATCCTAATAACGCGTCCATCCAATATATACCTAAAGTTATTAAGTGTACTAAAGGCATGGCACAAATTATCATCAAACTAACATATGTAGAAATACCCGTTGGTGGGCACTTACAAATTAGTAGCATAAACAAAACAAAGACTTATGAACATGGTATCTTTACAAATGAAACTATCGTTTTTAATACAAGTGAAGTAGCTGTCGACTATTTTTTGGGAACATCTGGCCAAACATCAACAGGTTATTAGTAGTGATGGCCATGGCTGACTTCCACGAGTCAACCATTGTCCGGTTATCGCGGTCAATGGTTGACTTCGAAAGTCGAGTCGACCATTAACTCCGACAACTATTGACTTCTACGAGTCAACCATTGACTTCCACGAGTGACTTCTTATCAAGAGAGAAAATATGACCAATTAATAGTGGCATATTATCAGAGGGACGTCTTATTGAGAGTCTCGACACACAAATTACATAGGCTTTCGCCGGGATTGGACCTAGATGACTTCTTATTGGAGGGGTAGCATCTTATTGGAGGGACACCTTATCTAGGATCGACTATAAATTTTTTTCATATTTTTTCATTTCTGCAGATTATTTTCACTAGGAAAGGTCTCTAACTTGAAGATCAAATAAACGGAATTTAAAAAGTATCAACAATTTTGAATTTAGGTTTATTATTACAGTATGAAGGCCAATATACCAATATAACTATTGACATAAAGTCATTGATAATGCAAGCACCATGGTTATGGATAATACTTATCATTCTTATATTCTTGCTTTTTGTTACCTTATTTATAGGCTTTGTCAAGAAGTATGGTTTTGGATACTTGTTGGCATTGATATATTCTTGCTTTTTGTTACCGTTTTTCTACTGCTATTATCGTTTTTCTACTGCTATATATAATCGTAGAAGTATGAAGGATACATCCAGACGCTTCTCATTTATGTCCAGTATCGGAAAAAATCAGCCCCCAAATGAAGATGACATCAAACTTAAAGAAAATTCCGACGCATTTTTTATCGAAAATGAAAAACTAATTGTCCATTACGATAAGACTCTAGGAACTGGTGCTTGTTCAGCTGTATACAGAGGCTTTCTATCTGGCTTGGCACCATTGGCAAAATTATCCAGTTTAGTGGAAACTCAAAAATTTCGTGATTGCGAGGTGGCTGTGAAGCATGCCTTACATTTTGGGGAACATGAAGTGGAGCAGTTGTTTCGAGAGATTGAAGCTATGAGAATCTTAAAATACGATCGAAATGTTATAAGTATGCTCGGATGGCGCATGATCAATGACAAGCCGGCGATAGTTTTTGAGTTGGTACAAGAAGATTTATTGAGGTATATAAAGATGCAAAGGTCGAAAGATAAAAAGGAGATTCCGTTCAAAACCATTATATCGATACTCTGGCAAATTGCTAAGGGCATGGAATTCATCGCATCCAAACAAATTGTTCACAGAGATTTGGCTGCACGAAATGTTTTACTAACAAATGATTTTCAAGCAAAAATCTCAGACTTTGGTCTTGCTGTTATCAATAACACGGATATAAAAGAAACAACTCTGGTGAAGAAATTCCCAGTAAGATGGTTGAGCATCGAAGCAATCGTAGAAAAACTGTTCTCCGAAAAATCCGATGTTTGGGCTTTTGGTGTACTCATGTTTGAAGTGTTCAGCTTGGGACAAGAACCGTATGCCGGAATCGGAACTAAACAAATCCTCAGTTTTTTACAAAATGGTGAGAGAATGAGCCGTCCAGAATTGGCCACAAATGAAATGTATGAAATGATGTGCCGTTGTTGGGAAGAGAACTTGGAAACAAGGCCAAAGTTTGAAGAGTTGGCGGCCAAATTGCATGAGTTATTAGAAGGTGAAAGTGAATACTCAAAGTACTATGAAGAGTTAGAATTGTTGCAAAAGCAAGAAGTTAGCAGTCCATTAAATGTAAATAACTCCGTAGCATTAGAAGTGCTCGATGATGATTCATTGTAATATTTCAAAAGTTTCAAGGTTTTAAACAATTTTTTAATTTAAATGTATTTTTATAAAAATTGCTCCATTATCCCTGTTCTTTATTAGAAAATGTTCTGAATCGTTGTAGTTTTCGAGATAATTGTGTTTGAAATTTTGAATTGGTTACAAACTCTTCGTTGTAATACACAAACTTTTTTGAATTTTTTTGTAAAAAAAATCGTTTTTTGCATCAATTTTTTTTTCATAAAATGAACATTGTAGCAATTTTTATAGCTAAATGCGACGAACAAAATGACATTATCCAATTTGAACATTGTTTTGGGTTATTAAAACGAAAACATGAATCAGGGGTTTTTATCGAGGGAGGAAATATGAAAAATTAATGGTGGCGTATTATTGGGACTGACGTCTTATTGAGAGTCTCGGTACATAAATTAAGTAGGCTTATGCCGGGGTTGGACCTAGAGTGACATCTTATCGGATGGAAGTTTTATCGAAGATCGACTGTATATTTTTTTCATATTTTTTCATTTCCGCAGATTTTTTCACTAGGATAGCTCTCTAACTTGGAAATCAAATAAACGAAATTATTATACACACATCGAATTAATCCTTTTTTGTTTCATTATTTGAAAATAAAAGATTGTATCTTTTTGACATTCATAACAGTTTATTTTCACAGATTTAATATTGCGCTCTTTAAACGTCATTCCTTTAAAGGTTCAGTGGGTAATTACGAGTGGGGAAGACCTTTAACCCCGTATCTCAGTATGGTTAAGTCGGATCGAAAAACGGATTTCAAATTCGTGTTTTCAACCCCATAACTGGGGTATGATATGTTTTAAAATATTTTTGAACAACTTTTGGAGCTAGTATAGATTAGCAGTCACACTGAATGTGAAATTTTTCGAAAATTTTTTTCGACCATAACGCAAAATTTTTCGGCGCTTCGCGTTATGGTAAAGCTGGATATAACGTAAAACTTGAGAATCTTGCGTTACGTTGACGTCGGCCAAAAAAGGTCGCCAAATTGAAAATTGACGACCATAACTAGGGACCGTCACGTGTCTTAAGGACCCTGTCCCTGTGGACGAACAAAAAAAACCGTACCTAACCATTTTTTGAGTTTTGTTACAGAATTGTAGATTTTGTGTTGGGGAATCAGAATCCATAAAGATTTTTGAGCGAAATGGCTTTTTTCGTGCCTTTCGACTTAGATTTATAGGTGGGTATCAAAAAGTGCATTTTTTCAAAAAATCATATTTTTTCAACTTTTTTTCAATTTTTACGCGGTTTTTTTGCTAGTATTTGATAGATTTAATACTGTTAAACGTTTTTCTGAACGATTTAATCAAATACGTTGTTTCTATAAAGAAATAGAGTATTTTTTCGCAAATTTCCAAAAATGGAAAATTTCAAAAAACTTACCATAGCGCCGCGATTTTTGAAGCGGATTTTACCGGGTTTGCGGGAAATAATTCTAGAACACTTGTTCTCGCTAATGGATTTTAAATTTTTTGAAAAACTGTAGCGACATGTAG
>JAQGBS010001236.1:0-16467 GCA_034698545.1 Acrobeloides obliquus | reverse complement strand
TCGGCAGGGCATGAACAGAATTGTACTATTACAGGGGTGTGTATGGATGCAACGAATGTTGGGGCATACACGAATTGCAGTCAGGATATGGTTATTAGGAATATTATAGTAAGTACAATTGTGCAGATATTGATCGGGACCGGGATTCCCGATTTTTTCCGATTCCGATCCCGATTTTTGCATGTCCCGACCGATGTCGGGATATCGAATCCTGATCCAATTCATATAGGAATTTGGATTTTTTGAAAATGGGAGGAGGGGGGGGGGAGGTATGTCAATATTGTTGATCGATCTGATAAAATGAACAAATTATTAACTTTTATATTTAGACCATTCGTACAGATGGTATGGCTATAGGGTCAATTCCTCCTGATCCAGCTATTAATTGTATTAGAAACATAACTTTTGAGAACATCTGGCACACGTTTGAACCCTATCATATGCTTTATATAAAAACAAATCCTGGCAACGTGGGTCAAGGGATTGTCGATAGAATCACTGTTAGGTTAGTTATAATTAGAGTTATGTTTTTAACGCCAAAATCTGATTTTGTCCGTTCGTAATAAATAAACTCTTTTTGGAGAAAAATTTTTTGCCAAAAATTGCATTTTTTTTATTGCAAAGCTTACTAAAAATGAACTGTTGACAAAAAAATAGCCATTTTACGATTTTAGTGTAAACATATCGGAGACTAGGAGCAAGAATATTCGAAATTTTCTGCTTCTAGTTTAAATTTTTATATAAAATGAATATATCCCAATTTTAGAAACATTTACGCCAACGCTTCTAGACAACCATTTATCACTATCTCTCCGCAAGCCCAAAAACAACCAGGCACGAACGGAACTGGCTGCGATCCACATTGGCCATTTAATGGAACATGCAATACGCAACCATTAGTTAGCATCTCGAATATTTTGGTCGAAAACGCTATCGGTGAAAATTCGAGCCGTATACCCGGTATAATATGGTGTGACAAAACGAACCCATGCAAGAATATTACTTTCATCAATGTGCGAAATAGCGGCAATTTTTCATTCATGCAGAATTATTTGTGCCAAAATGCCGAAGGGACACAGATCGATACAAATAATTTGCCTGCTTCTTGTCTAGCTATGGTAGAAGGGAAGCAAACTACATCAAGCGCTCCGAATATGGGAAAACAAATCTATGAAATAGTTCTTTATTTGAGTTTACTATCGATTTTGTGGGCTTAAATATAGCTCTTTGTTAAAGGACCAAGGTCACGGAAAATTTTCCCCCAAAATTTCATCCGCCGTGACGAGTGTCACGCCACTTCTTTTCTCACAATCAAATTTATTCAACTACTTTTTGATCCAGATGTTTAAATAGACTCTACAGGGTGATCCAGATGAATATACAATGAAATAAAATTCGATATCTCGGCATAGGATGTTCATATGCGGTTTTTTGCAAGTTGCTAATCACTTGACCGACTTAAAAATATTTTCACGATTTTTGAATAAGCCTGTATATTGAAGCGAAAACCTGAATTTCTAATTTTATTTCATTGTATATTCATCTGGATCACCCTGTATAATTGCTTATTATTATTTTTCTATCTAAAATTGCTATACTACTATATAAAAACAAATTTTATGCCTAGAATAAACATTCAGTATAGAATTTTCTATAAACAAATTTACCCAGACAAAAACCAACCACAGAACAAAAAGCATACTGTTAATTCGCTTAATCCATAGTCATGCTATATTTGGCCCCTCTTTGAACTCTCCTTTTTGCCGATTCAAAATAACCATGCAGAGATCATTAATGATGCGAAAAGATCAGTCTGATCTATAACCTCTTCTGCGAGAAAATAGGCACTGATCCAGATCTTTTGCGGACTTCGATTTTTATAAAGTGACAAAGATGCACAATTCAAAAAGTATTAATTGGGCGGAAAAATATGTATAAAATACCGGTTGTGGGTTGATCTCGAAGTGAATGGGCTTTTATAACAGGGTGATTTTTGGGTGAATCAAAATAATCGACAGAAAATTTTGTAAAAGAATGTGGGAATTTTGTGATTAATGGATTTTATTGTATGCGATTTATTGTTGAATTTTTAGTCAAAAAGTTATGGTGTGATTGCAAATTTTTGAACTTTTAATTTTTAAGTGTAAAATCTGCATGAAATTTCATTTCAGGGGAGAGAGCAATTTTTCAAAAATTTACGAGAGAACACGATTATTCTTCCATGAAAAAATTATTCTTCCATGGAAAATTGAGTTTTTATCACGAAAAATAGTTTTAAGATCGATTTAAAATAAATATTATTCCATGGGGAGATTCCAAGCACGGTGCACCAAAATGCCGGAAAGGTGCAGGCAAGGGTCAAAATTTAAAAAAATTTCGCCAATCGACTCCGCTTGCCGTGCGCTTCAAAAGGAGTACCATATCATGGACTTTGAGAGTTTGGCCCATGGCCGATTGTCTAACGTGCTGCGCCTTCACACATAAGTTGAGGGTTTAATCTCAAATCTTTTTTATTTTGTTGTCAAAATTCATGAAAATTTTTGCATATTACATTTTTATGCGGAAACACGATTTTATTCTTCCATGGCGCTATTATTCTTCCATGAAAACTTTTGAAAAAGTCGAAAAATCTCAAAAAAATCTAAAACTTTTTTCCAATTTTTCCAAAAGTTTTAATGCAAAAAGATTAGTGGCATCGTGTTCCCCGCATAAAAATGTAGATATTCAAAAATTTTGACAACAAAATAAAAAATGACTTTTGGACACGGGATCGAACCCATATCCTATGAATGAAGGCCGAGCACGTTAACCATTCGGCCATGGGTCAAACTCTCAAAAACTCATGATATGGTACTCATTTTGAAGCGTTCGGAGAGCTGAGTAGATTTTTCGGCGAAATTTTTTTAAACCCTTGCCTGCACCTTTTTCCTCTTTGATGCGCAATGAGTGGTTATTTGGATATTTTTGGTACTGGGGAGTTTTTCATACGGCACGTTTTTGATAAAATCGAGATTGAAAAAATACAATCAAATTCAGTTTAACACTTTAAAAAAAATCCCACGTAATTTGGGACACCCTATATATCGCTCCGTAATGTTTTTTACTGTTTTTTAGCAAAAAGAAAACATTTTTACTCTTGACAGATCCTGATCTTTAACAAATGACGATTTGTTACACTTCAGGTCATTCCCCGAAGTGTAACAATTTTGTTTGTAAATTTTCATGTTCTTTGATACATAGACTAAATAATGAGCTTATTTTTTATTTCCGTTTGCCCAAGCAATCCTATGCCACATTGGATTATTCAATTGAATTTATTCAGCTTAATATTGTAATTTTTAACTGCAACAACTAGATTTCTATAAAAAATTTTCATAATTTTTGCTGATTTTTACGCTTCGCTTCTGTCCAAAATTAAGAGATCAGGATCAGTGAAAGGACTGTAGAGTGTTGTGTTTTTTATACTGTTCCGGATCTTTCCTTTTCGCTGGACATGATCTGGAGCAAAGGAATATATATATAAAAGTGTCTAACACATAACAATTTGAATCAGACAAGCGTTGACAAGTTTGAGGCTCTGTGTCTTATCTAAATTCTTGAAACCCAAAAATCTCTATATACAGTTGAACCTCGATTTAACGACACCGTTCTTTTGGCCATAACTCGACGAGGACTAAATCATTTTCGAAGATCTTGAGCCTTTTTAAGGCATAAATTTCTTAGCTAGTTTTTTGATTTTTTAGACCCCTCCTCAAAAAATCGCCAAAAATCCTTCTATTTTCGAATTTTTTCACCATCCTCCCTTTTCATAAATGATTGCAGTCTTTTTTTCTTGAGCACTCTTTTTTGTATTGGTTTTTTTCGTGAATTCTCTTATTAAATATACTGTAGCCGCTCACAAGGTTTTGTTCGTTTTTTTGCGGATCAATTTTTTAATGATGTAGAGCGATTCATTGAGTACAAGGATCGTAGGGTCTATTTCTCCTTTCACTCGTCCGAATCGAGACACTTCTAATTGGGTTGGGATCAGAAAAAAACACAAAATATTGATGAGAAATGAAAAAGGCTAGACACTACAGTTTTTTCGGGTAAAAATTTTGAGCATTTTTTTGTTTCACAGTCAACTCTCGATTTACTGACGTCTCGATTTAGTGACCTTTCCCGAGAATTTTTCTGCCGACACGACAACGCAGGGATGCGTTGCAAAAGTATAAATACAGTTAAACTCGATTTAGCGGCATCCTCCCTGGGGGTGTCACTAAATCGAGAGTTGACTGTATAGTAAATTCTGAGTTGGTAACGGCTTCAAGATATATCGTTTATTTTGGACATTTTTGATGATTTGCGTGTGCATGTTTTTTAATAAATACACTTTTTTGAATTTTTTGGTAAAAAATCAACAACTGCCTTCACAAATATCTTTATTCCAGCAAATTCTGAATAGATAACGATGCAGATATGAATTATTGTGGGAAAAAATTCAATTTTTGTGCAAAAATTCAAAAAATTTTGTTTAATACAACGAAAACTTGCATATGAATTTTAAAAATTGCCAAATTCAAACTCGAATATCCGAAAGCCGTTAGCGATTCAGAACTTGTTCTAAAAAACCAAAAATGCATTAAATTTCATGAATTTTCAGATAACGTTAATTTTTTCCCGAATAGAATTGGTCATAATATTTTACAGACCAATTATATCCCCGACAAATTTATTTAATTCATTTTTTACGAAAATGTAGCATACTATATACCAATTACATGAATCATTAAAAGTTTTTATAAAACGAACAATAGTCAATTATTTCGGTCTATTTCATAATCTGGATTTTTTTAAAATCAAATCTTCTGATTTTATTCTTTTATTGTTTGTGTAGCTTTTGATCTTTAACAATTGTTTATATATTGTATTTTTAAAATTTTTATTTAAAAAATCATTTTTGAAATTTATTTTTCATTTTAAACATGGTGGCGATAGCCGATTCAGAATCGTTTTCTCAGCATTCAAAAACTGTCATGTATGAAAAAGATAATGCTGTAACCTTTCGTAAGCTAATTATTATCATATGGAGCAGTAGGACTTCATACACGATGGTTTTTTGGAGAAAAAATTGGAGAAACTTCGAAATTTTAAAAATGAATCATGCCATTTGATACAGCTCGCCGAAACGAGTACACGGGCTTTTCCATCCTGAAAACATAGCCGAGTGGCTAAAGTGACAGATTTGCAGGCTAGGGTTCGAAGCGGGATTCGAACCCGAGCCTATAAACTGCAAATCTGTCACTTTAGCTACTAGGCCATGGGATCGGGATGTAACCCCCCCCCCCATGTTATGATATTCATTCTACTCGTCTCGGAGAGCTGAGCATGACTCGTTTTTAAAATTTCCTCCAATTTCAACACAAAAACAGTCGTGATGTGATGAGAGAGGCAATCGCCCCAACAAAATTTGTCAGGGGCCGAAAAATCGTAAGGGCTCCCAGGGGTCGTATGGGATCTGACCCCTTTGAGGACCGAACCCCACTGAGGCTGGCCCCCGGACACATTTTCGACTTCTGGCTACCCTTCATATATTCACAAAAGGATACATCTATAAACAATTGTTTTGCGACCCATCCAACCGTCCATCCATGGTGCCCTGAAAAATAAAAAATTTGTAGAAAAAAATTATTTTTTAGCATTTTTTCACCCATTGTCAAGAAGATTCCATCTTACCATAATACTTATGCTTGGCTATTTTTGTACAAATTATATGAGGACAAATCTTGGCATGACGATGACTTGTATGGTCAACTCGACTGCTTTATCTTTAATGCGAAATTCTACTGCAAATTTGACTCAATCAAACTTGAATAGTAGATGTACCTATGCTGGTGATGTAAATGATTCGAAAGTCAACGACTATGGGGTAAGTTAAATAATTAATTGTTTGAAAAATCCCCTCCTCTACTGATGTGGGGAGGCACCAATAGAGATATGTACGGGCCAGAGTGGCTTGGTCATTGCAACAAGTCTGGCCTGGTTTTTATATGGATCAATTTTTAGGGCACCTTAACGTGGTCCTCAGAAACACAAGATTGGCTATTCACTGCAACTTTTTGGGGCTCTTTACTCTCAACCTTGCCTGGAGGCTATTTAGTAGTTTTGACATCATCGCCTATACTACTATTAGGTCTATCTACTGTCATCATAATTATTTCAACTGTACTGTTTCCTTTACTAGTTTTTCAAACTTCATATTACTATGTTTTTGCTTCAAGATTTTTACTGGGCATTGGAGTGGTAAGTTTTGGGGTTAAAGACCTATTATGTAATTTTTAGGGGCCTATATTACCGGCTATGGATTCGCTGATAGTTAAATGGGTGCCTAATATAGAAAAGGGTCTAGCTGTTTCTATTTATACAACGGGTGTTCAACTCTCGGGTGCTTTGGGTATACCATTTACTGCTATACTATGCGCCACGGTATGGAAGTGGCCGGCTGTTTATTATATAACTGGTAAGGGTCTAGATTATATGTTCCCTCTTGAGACTGACTTCCCTGCCTACCCTGCCCTATTCTATCCGAAAAAATATAACCCGACTCTAACAAACCCTAGCTAACCTAGCTTAAGCCTAAGCTCAGTGCCGTACTCGGGATTTTTCATGGGGGATACAAGATCCCAATTTTTCATTTTGATCAAAAACATAAAGGGGACCCTCTGGATTTTTAAAATTTTTTTGGCCTATGAGGGGGATACATGTACTCCCTTCTTTAGGAGATACATGTACCCCCCGGTACGGCCATGTCTAAGCCTAAATATAAGCATAAACTTAAGTCTAAGCCTAAGCATAAGCTTGTCCTAAGTCTAACGTAAGTATAGGCTATGACTAAGCCTAAGCCTAAGCCTAAGCCTAAGCCTAAGCCTGAGCCTATGTCTAAGCCTACCCTAACCTACTCTAACCAATAGGTATAAGTACACTCTTATACCTTTTATATATAAAATATTAATTTTTTAGCTGCTGCCGCAATTTTCTGGCTAATCTTATTTTGCACGTTTGTACAAAATTCTCCATCAGAGGCTATACTTATCACAAAAAGAGAACTCATATACCTTGAAGAGACCGTTGGGCAAGCAACAATCAAAGAGGGAAAAGTAAAAATCCCATGGAAATCAATATTGACATCCATACCATTGCTTGCTTGTTATGCATGCCAATTTACAAACAGCATGTCGTTGACTTTACTACAGGCTTATCAACCAACATTTTTTAAAGAGATTTTATTTTTGCCGGTTTTTGAGGTATCTATTTTGATGAGGTTTAATTAAGTTTAGAGTGCCCTAGCTAGGGTATACTCATTCCCTAGGTACCCCGAGTACATACCCCTAACGGACCAAAGGGACTATAGAATATTTATGCCATTATTTTAGAATGGACTTTATTGTGCAGTAACAAATATTGTTTTATGTTTATTCAAAATTCTTTGGGGTATACTTATGCACAAAGTTGCTCTAAGATTCTCTACTACAATACCTTGTAAACTATCTCAAGGATTTGGTTAGTTTTGTGATATTTTTTGTTGTTAAAAACGGCCTTTCCTCTATCAATTTGAGTTTTACACACTTAAATACCCTCAACATTTTAGCATGTATAGCATCTGGTTTGGCCCTCATAGCCTTAGGCTATACCTCTTCTTGTGATAATGCATGGCTATCCTTATTTATGTTTTGCCTATTCGCAGCCGGTATCGGTGCTGCATCAAATGGATTTTATACGAGTATGGTGTCCATAGCACCGCCTTTTGTAGGAATATTATCCTCGATTTCAAAAATGTTTGCCTTACTGGGGATGCTTTCAACGCCATATATTGTGACGGCGTTTAGGAAAGAGGTAAAGAATTTGAAGAATTTTTAAAAATTAAAAAAAGAAATATTAAAAAAAAAGAAATGTAAAAATATAAATATTAAAAAACATGATTTAGACTATAAAAAAAACTATTCTTATCAAAATTGCAAGATTTTATTTTAAATACACATACATAGTGAATTGTTTTACCATTCCATTCACATGGTTCCGTGGTGTAGTGGTTATCACGTCAGTCTAACACACTGAAGGTCGCCGGTTCGATCCCGGCCGGAATCATTTCGTTTTTGCATTAAAAAATTTTTTCCAAAACTTATTTTTTAAATTTTTTGCTTTTGTTTTTCAATTAAAGAACTTTCTCAATAAAAAAAATTTAACTCAATTTTTTAGGGCACGATAAATGAGTGGAGAATAATATTCTTTATAATGGCAGGAATATCTTTGTTCACGGGTGTTATATTTCTATTTTTTGGAAAATGTAAGTAATTTCAGAATTATTTTAAAATATGCGTATTTTTAGGCAAAGTCGCGAAATGGGCAAAAGTTGGCAAGAAAGAGCATAAAGAAGTTTCCAGACAGTTTTCAGATGTTTCTGTTGTATCTTAATATGTATCTTAATATATACTGTTGTATTTAATGTTAACTTTTGTAAATAATTTTTCTAAATTAAAATTTAAAGACCAAAGTTTTTACGCTGCTTACGGGGACGTATGCAAATTTGGGAAAATGTTATTTCCATATGTTAGGTAGGATTGCCAATGCTTTTTTACAAAGATTGTAAAAATTGTTTGGTGAGGTTGCAAAATTCTATTTTTGACTAAAATTCGATTTTATGACTAAAATTTTCGGATTCCCCGCATCATTTCGTTTTTGTTTTTATCCCTATAGGGGTCATTTCCAGAAAAAATTTTTGAAAATTTTTTCATGTGGGTGCCCCCTATTGTGTAGTAGCCCTGACTTTTTTGTTTTATGGTCAGTAAATGACTATGAATCCAGCCACGACGACTACTGCATGTGGGATGCCTCCTTGTAACGAAGACAAACCTCTCTGTTTGAACCCTTTTGGAACATCAATAGACCCATATAGGGATAATTTTATGCGGGAAATCGATTGCTTCCCGGTCTGATTCAGAAAAGCAATGCGTAAATTTGTATTTTTAGCTTTTATATACACGCTTATTTTCCTGAATCAGGATTTGGCGGGGTCGTATCCAGGATTTTCAAAATCAAAAAAAGATTTTTAAAATGAAACATACATATTCGGATAGCCCATATATGAGTTTAAAGACGATTTTTTGTCGAAAAAATTTTGACCTCACCCCATCTTTTGTGCGCAAAATTAGCGTGAGAAAATTTTTGAATTTTTCGGAAAATCAATTTTTGAGCTTTTTGACCCTATTCTATGAGATGAGGTCAAAAATTTTTTTCGACTAAAAATCTTCTTTAAACTATGGGCTATCCGAATACGTATGTTTCATTTTAAAAATCTTCAAACTGAAGATTTTGAAACCTTGGGTACGGCCTTGGGCTTGAAAATTCTGGGAAGCATTTTCAAGCTTCGGGAATGATCGCAATCGATTCCCCGCATAAAATTACCCCTATATGGGTCATTTTAAAGATTTTTGAAAAAATTTCGGGTCGAAAAAACATGAAAAAATCGCCAAAATTCCAGTTTTTTTAATACACCCTGTAATCGAAATTTTGTTTTTATCAAATTAAACAAAGTTTTATATACAAAAATTCAACTAATAAATTTACAAATTATTCTCCAAGCACTATGCACAAATAATCCAAATCATTGGGTGATAATTTTTCCACTAGTTGATAATCAATAAATAGGCAGTTTTCTTTGAGCGACACTGTCCTTCCTTCTGCCTTGGCTTTACGAATTCCTGCTTCTATATTGAGCATGTTTCTTGAGGGAATAAAATTTTTAGAACTACAAGTATATGATTTAGCTCGATCCATTTTTGGATGGACTAAACAGCGCATAAATAAATGAATGTTTGGAAAATCTAAAAAAGTGTAAAAATTGAAAAAAATGTAATATAGGGCATTTCACTCCAAGATCAAAACTCATCACCCATTATGAAGTGGTAAGCTGACGCTTACCACTTTATGCTTAAACGGTCGAGGGTTCATCCCACCAGCACGAAACTTTATTTGACCCATTCAAAAAAAGGTTGTTAAAGAAACCCCTCATAAAATTTGTCGTAGAATTTTTGCCTTTCATTTTTTGCCCTTGAAACACTTTGAATCTTTAAGAAAAATTCTTCGCCCGCGGGGTCGAACCCTTGACAATTTTAGTAACAAAAATGCTTGCCACTACACCTTGAGTGATGACTTTTCTCTTTTTGAAGAGAAATGAGTTATAACAAAACATTGAGCCATAAATTATGCGACATGTGCTTGTCTTTCAAAAAAATTTTTTGGCTTATTCAAAGTTCTTAATTTATTCAAAAATACTTCCTGAAAAACACATTAAATTTTTATAAAACAGACAGACGAACTTCGTTGAATAAAAGAGGAATTTTTTGAGAAGAGAGAAAATGGCCTAACTAAAAAGCTACTAACATAATTGCACTTTATTCAAAAAAGTTGATTAAGAACAGGGAAATGAATGCACGTTGTTGATTTAATTACATAAGAAAATTGCTTCTAATATATACTTAACAAAAAGCTTTTTGTGACGCAATTTTTTAAGAATATGATAGGCATAGATCACTTAAGAAGGAGGTAGATAGTGGAAAAAGGATATTTATGACACAAACTCCGTTTCATCACGAGAAGTCGAAATATATCTGTTTAACAAAAAGCTTTTTGTGACGCAATTTGTTAAGAATGTGATAGGCATAGACCGGTTAAGAAGGGGGTGGATAGTGGGAAAAGGTTATTTATGACAAAACTCTGTTTCATCACGAAAAGCATGGCGCATATGGCCTAATGTACGTATGTTTCAACCCATATGAAAAACACAAAAAGTGTGTGCTGACATATCGGAAACACACCTATAAATTTTCTGCCAAAAATGAGGTGTTTTTCAAACTTAAGGATTCCATATTTTTCTTAAAACGACGATTCACGGAAAACCCTTACTCAGTGTTATGCAGGAGGGTCTCCCCGACAATCTACAAGACGAATTTTTTAAATTGGGCTTAAAATAAAAAACTAGATAGGTTTGAAAGGAATGTGTATATGTTATTGGGCTGTAACATAAGTTGTTGTCGCCCAAAAAATATATCGAAAATTGGCATTTTTCGCTTGTTTTCGATGAAATGTTTTTCAGTAGTGGTTAAGAGTGTATGCTGAATATACGATCCAATCGGTCTTTTTGAGTGAAACTCATGTTTTCGTGTCAATATTCAAACTTTTTCGAAAAATTGGGGTCTCAAAAATGTACCCTAAGTTTAAAATGTTGATATTTCGCTATAAAACTCGGTTGTACCCTAAGTTTTTTACGAAATTTTCGACGTCTCTAGGGGTTTTCTAGGCTGAACACGAATCTGCCGTTATTTTTTGTCCTAGGCCTCGGGGTTATAGTCAAAAATGGATTAAAAAGAACAGACCTTTTGTGGGATTTTGCTTACAAAGAACAGACTTTTGTAATCCATTTTTGGTTATAAGCCTAAGCCTATGCTTAGGCCTAGACTTAGGTCTAAGCCTAAGTCTAGGCATAAGTCTAGGCCTAGGCCTAAGCCTAAACCTTGGTAGAGATTTTATGTCACCAACTGACAATTACCCGGTTTCCCTGCATAAAATTACCTATAGATGGGTTATATTTATAGAAAAAACTTTAGTGTCCTAATTCATGTAAAAAATCATAAAAAGTGCATTTTTTGCAAATCATCCTATAGCAAATCTAAATACTACGTAAGAAACCTAGGAACCTAAAAATGAACATAAAGGATGAGAAAAAATTATTTAAATATTGACAAAGTTCCAAAATTTGAAAAAATTCTAACGGATATTAAATTTCACACGAGAGAACATTTTTGTGTGCGTGCCAAAATGTTCATCAATTTGAGCTGTATCAAAAATCAACAGCAAAAATTAAAATTACATTCCTAGTCCAAACTGCAAAGTAAAAACATTTTAAAAAATTGCAAAGGAAGCAACCAAAGGGCCCTAGAGGATGGTGAAGGTTAAAAAGTTTTGTTCAAAGTTTAAACCTTCCCAAATCCAGTAACGGCTCTACTGGATCTAGGAGGTACGTAGAGTCTTCCAAAAATCAAAGAAATTTTGGGAAGGATCCATGGGGGTTCGTGGACCCTTCCCAAACTCAGCTCGCCGAGCAATTCAAAACGAGTACCATATCATGGGGTTTTGTCGTTTTCACCCATGGCCGAGTGGCTAACATGCTCGACTTTCACTCATAGGACGCAGGTTGGTACGTAAGAAACTCAGGAGTCTAAAAATGGACATAAAGGATGAAAAAAAATTATCTAAACATTGACAAAGTTCCAAAATTCGAAAAAATTCTGACGGATATTAAATTTCACACGAGAGCACATATGTTGTGCACGTGCCAAAATGTTCACCAATTTGAGCTGCAGCAAAAATATTAAAAGTACATTCCTGGTCCAAAATGCAAAGTGAAAATGTTTTTAAAAATTGCAAAGGAAACAACCAAAGGGCCTTAGAGGGGAGGGGGGTTAAAAAGTTTTGCTAAAAGTTGAACCTTTCCAGATCCAGTAGTGGCGCTACTGGATCTAGGGGGGAGGAGGGTCCGTGGACCCTCCCAAAAACATTTAAAAAATACAATTTTTCATCAAAAATCGTCAAAATTTTGCTCGAAGATGCAATTTTGTGCATAAAAATGCAATTGTTTTTTACGAAAAATCTTAAAGTGGTATCTCTAAATTTGGATCTAGCGCTTAGACTCTTGTCCTTGGACTCTTCCCCTCAAATTTTTCAAATCATGACCTCTTATGTGCAAAAGTGAACGTTTCAAAACAAGTACTTCAGTTGAAATTGAAAAATATAAACATCCTTTCCTGTGGAAAACACATTGTTTTTTAAAAGGACGCATTTTTTATAAAACAATTGACTAAAAATACATTAACTAATTCATTTAGGCAACCTCCTTCACTAATGAAAGTTTTTCAATTGAAATTGAAAAATATTGGGCTATTCGAAAAATAACCGGCTTTTGCAAATTCAATCGTATTATTATAAAAATGACTCATCCGGGGGTTTTCCTACTTGATTGCACACATTACCGAAACGTGAAATGGCCTGTGTATTGAAACGAAAACCTGAATTTGAATTCCTGAAGGAATTTTTAAAAATTTCCACCGCCAATCGATAGAGCGCATCGAAAGACAGTAGTCTCCCAATTTTCGTGTAAAACAAATTCTTCATTTTTGAGAAAATTTAGTTCAAAGTTTGATAAACATGATCGAAATTTGCATAAATTTGTCAAAAATTCCCTCGGGAATTCAAATTCAGGTTTTCGTTTCAATACACATACCATTTCACGCTTCGGCAATGTGCACAATCGATTCCCCCACATAGAAAACCCCCAGAGGAGTCATTTTTATAACGATACGATTGAATCTAAAAAATCCGGTTATTTTTCCGAACAACCCAATAAAAACATCCTGTCTTGTTGAAAACACATTGTTTTTTAAAGGACACACTTTTTATAAAACAACTGACTAAAACATGATAACTAATTGATTTAGGCAACCTCCTCCACTAATGAAAGTTTTGGCTAATGAAATTTTCTCACGAGCATTCTTTTTGGCAAGCGTTTTTTTCAAGCGTAGGCTGAGAGATTAATTTCTGACATAGATAGTCATGCGAAGATTTTCTATTCCAGCTTATACTCCATACAAATCTGTTTTCATATTGTAAATATTGTATAGAAGATGTTAAAAATAAAAAATTTTAAAGATCTCGTCACTCGGAAAAGATGTCAAGTTAGGAATATTTTGCTTTGATCCAAAATGTATCGACCTAAAAAATAGGCCGACCCCGCAGAGACCCCGTTTTAGTAATCACCGCACCCGGTTGCGACCCCGTTTTAGTAGGTCCCCCCACAAAGTGTTAAACATTTGTTTGCATAAAACCAGTTTTGAATTTAGTTTTTATGATAAATTTTTTAAATTGGTACGGAATTTTTTCAACTGGTCGAACCGATTGGACCGAACCAAATCAATTCATTTTTTATCAGTTCGCCCATCTCTAAAATTTATAGTTTGTTCTAGCGAACAAACTATAAATAATTTTTTTGTTTATTGAAACGATTGAACAAACATTACAAAATTCAAACTTTTTCTATTCTTATCGATTTTTCAAGAAAAACTTTGAGTGAAATGGCCCTTTAATTTGACAATGGTGGAATTGAACCTGC
This sequence comes from Acrobeloides obliquus, assembly GCA_034698545.1. Lineage (NCBI taxonomy): Eukaryota > Metazoa > Nematoda > Chromadorea > Rhabditida > Cephalobidae > Acrobeloides > Acrobeloides obliquus. Next base: position 2,267 of record JAQGBS010001236.1, on the reverse strand, counting down.
ACATAAAAGATGAAGGATCAACATCTTATCCTATCCATTTGACTATCAAGACCCAATTTTTGGACATTTCTAGCGATCAAACTATAAATAGCTAAGCAAACATTGTTATATAGTGTTCTTTTGTTTGCTATCTAATAATCCGATTGACGGTCTGCCTTTTTGGTATGCAGGTATACAACAATGTAATTTATCAATAAATTTATTTGACTTTTTATCTTTGATAAATTGTTTCTTGCTACTAACAAAAAGAACTTTTTTCTATATTCATCAAAAATTTATTATGTTTACACAACTTCTAATTTTCTTTTTATTTCTTTTAATAAGTCAAGCCATAGCTATTGGTTTAGATAATCAAATAAATACAACATGGAATGGACAACCTATTGGAAAGCATGAGCCAGTGAAATTTCATATGGAATATCAGAATAAAACGAATGGACCAGTAATACAGATAAATTTTACTGCTCCATATTTTAATGACACCAAGCCGAATTGTAGAAAAGGGTTTTGTCGTGATTTATACAATTATGAAGTTGTTGAGTTTTTCTTCGCCAATGATACGAATCAATATTTAGGTAAGATTTAAGGGTTTAAAATAGGTGACCAAGCCTAACTGGTCTCATCCGGTTTGACTAGATGCGATTCTATTTAATTTTAATCTTTCCGAATAGATGCGATCTGACCCTAACCTACTCTACCCTATCCTACCCTACAATTATAATATATGTGTTTGTTTAAATATGGGTCCCTACCTACAGGGAACCCGACCATAGGTCAACAAGGGGAGGAGCCTCCTTCCCTCTAACCCACTCACTCATGGACCCAAAATTGAAGGGGGCCACCTCATGGACCCAGCCGAACATATGAGGTGGTCCATAAAAATTGGGTATCAGAAGACTACTTCAAGCTAAAAGTCCTTTTTTTATTAAAATCTTAGCCGAATTTAATGAGGTGTTGGGGGACCACCCCATCGGGGTCCCCTCCCCCCATTTTGCCGATCTATGAACCCGACCTATCCTAATCCGAGATTTCATTATCTTTTAGAGATTGAAATTGGCCCACATGACAACTGGCTAGTTATCCTGCTTAGTGGCTACCGACAAGATTTTCTCGTCGAAACAAACATGACACTTAATCTCAACAACAATTTATCTGGCAACATCTGGACTTCTTCTTTTGAAATCCCTCTCGGCTACTTCCCAAACTGTGTAACTAAATATAATGCATATGAAATACATACTACAACCTCAAATGATACCAATACTTATAATTCTAAAGATGGCTTTGGAAATCGAACGTATGAATCCCTATTCCCGGCCACAGGGCCAAATGCGACTCAACCAGATTTTCATGCATTATGGTTTTTCGGACAGTTAAATATGTCAGGTCTGGTGCCATTTGGGGGTTGTAATAATAATCAGAGTGATGTTTATGGGACACAGTGGATTAAAAATGAAACTTCAAGTACAAGTAAATTTATTTGACTTTTTATCTTTGATAGATTGTTCCTTGCTACTAACAAAAAAAATTTCTTTCTATATTCATTAAAAATTTATTATGTTTACACAACTTCTCATTTTCTTTTATTTCTTTTAATAAGTCAAGCCATAGCTGGTGGTTTAGATAATCAAATAAATACAACATGGAACGGACAACCTATTGGAAAACATGAGCCAGTGAAATTCCATATGGAATATCAGAATAAAACGAATGGACCAGTAATACAGATCAATTTTACTGCTCCATATTTTAATGACACCAAGCCGGATTGTAGTATAGGGTTTTGTGCTGATTTATATAATTATGAAGTTGTCGAGTTTTTCTTCGCCAATGATACGAATCAATATTTAGGTAAGATTTAAGGGTTTAAATATATGTGTTTGCTTAACCCGTAAACGGCGGATCGGGACAGCGGTATATTTTGAAGTATTAGGGTCTAATAAACACGAATACGCAAAAATTTTTCGAAAATTTTTTCCATGACTATGGTATATACCGCCATCTTTGAGTACATATGCAAAATTTTTGCATCTTTTTGCTAAAATGAACATATCTCTTGATAGGAATTGAATTGAGAAGTCGTTGACCACTCTTTGGAAAGCTGGGAATCTGCCCTATAAACACGAATTGATAAAAACAATATTAAGTGTTAAAAACACGTAGACCCTACATGCGTACTTTGTATGCGATTTTTACATTTTTTGAAATCTGGCTTCAGGAAAAAGACTTGATCAGGAATGTTGGCCAGGAATTCTAGTTTATTTTTA
>JAQGBS010001235.1:0-16474 GCA_034698545.1 Acrobeloides obliquus | reverse complement strand
ATATTTGAGCATTTTTAAAGAGATTTTGTTGGTGGCACAGACTTTTTTCCCTTTTTTATAGTTTTGAAACACATGTGCCTCAGGAAAAATTAAAAATTCAATTTTTCATTTTTGCCTTTTTAGCTTAGGTATTTGGTCATAAATGAAAACCGTTGTTGGTCTGACTTCATGGCGCAATTAGTAAAGTGTTAGTTTTGCAGTCGGAAAGGCGCAGGTTCGATCCACGTTTCCACCAAAATATTTTTGCTTTTTCAATAAATATTCTTTTTTGAAAAAAAATCGATTTATATGAAAAATAAACGAAAAATTGGATAGTCTTTGGCATCAAAGCGAGGCCGAAGGCGCTTGTACTTCACGTTCTTTCTCAATCAAAAAATTCGTAAAAAATTGATAAATTCGTAAAAAATTGCAAAATTTGTCAAAAATTGAAAAATTCATCAATAACCCTTTGGTTTTTTGCTGTATATTTTATTAAAAGCAACACGTTTGTCGAAATTTGACCCCCAGCGGCAACATGGGGGTGGGTCGACCTACCCCTTGCCCATGTGTGTGTCACATGGCTTTTCCAATTTTGGGGAACATCAGGTATAGTGAGTGTTACAATAAATAACGTATTCTCACACCTGATTTCAACTCATAATCAATCATCATCTGTTACATTAAACCTAAGCTTGCATTGTAAGCCTAATTAGAGCTTGTGCAGTATTGTGACTCGTTAAAAGTTGTCTTATTCGCATTAAAAATTGTAGTCCTGTTGACTCTAGTCCAATTCAAGTGCTTGGACCTGGTTTTGCCAGTACTGTTTTTGCTGATTATTTTTTGAATGTTTTCTGCGCCTCAGTTTTTATTCGAAATAAGCTCATAAAAAACTGTTTTTGAACCATTTCTCGCCGTCACAGTAGACTGTACAGGGTGTGTCAAAATTATGGAAATTTTTTTCTATATCTCAGACCATAGCTCCATATCAAATGGTTTTAGTGTCATTGAATTCTCCACAACTCCTACTACAATTTTCAGATATATATGACCCTGTAAAACTGATATGGATTAGAATATAGAGCGATTTTTAGGGCGGTTCTGAGATTTGTCTCAATGTCATTGGAATGCTGGTAACAGGAGTTAAATTTAGGATCAATGAATAAATGGCGCTCGCCAATCACTGATAAGATATAGCAAAAAAAGTGACCCCTAAAAAAATCGCTCTATCTTCTAAACCATATCAGTTTGAACGGATCATATATACATAAAAAATGTAGTAGAAGTGGTGATGAATCCAACGACACCAAAACCATTTCATAGTTTATTGAAAAAAAGTATGTCAGAGCAATAAAAAATATGGCAAATTGCCCTATAAAGTTTGTCATAAAAATATGTTTATGTGATCACTCCCTGCTTTTTTGTCTGTTAAGAAATTGTTTTACCCATTTTTTCTGTCTTTTGAAAAAACCATGATTTATATATAGTTATAAAATTTAGCTGCTTATTGCCAACGAGAGTTTGGTCACAATTGTTGGAGTGGTTCAAAACTTTTATGCTGCAATGCAGATGTCCCGAACCCAAAGAACACGAGCTCGTACACTTGTGGTGACTATGGTTTTCGGGATAAATCTCAATAAATCATTTTCTCAAATACATTAAAGCAATAATTTAATATTGACTATAGTATATTTTTTTATTTGAAATAAAAAATTAGAAATGTCTATTTTGCAAGTACATAATGTATTAATGGCGATAGACAAGTCTAACAAGGGGTCAATTTGTGAGATTATTTTGGAAAAATTCAAAAAAATTGGGAAAAATTGGAAAAAGTCGGAAAAAATTCGAAATTTTTTTAAAAATTGGAAAAAAATTGAATCCGGGTTGTACGACAATGGCTAAAGTGCAATGCCAAATCATTAGGTATTAAAGTACGATAATAGAAATCTTTACGTAATTACTAAATCGTCGGCAATTTTTGTGAAGTCAAATGCCAAAAATTGATCGAAAATAAAAGAGATAGCGAGACAGTAAAAGAACCAAAAAATTCATCAAAATTTACTTCACTGTTCATCCAACCGGAAGCTTGAGAACACTTTGTTTTCATGCGATTTCTAATAATTTATTCAATAATCAAATAAAACCAAGCTAATAAACTTAAATTAATGATCAATAAAAAACGTATTAAAATATTCCACGGCTTTTTTTGCCTTGTGAAGTTTTTTTCTTGTTTTTCCGTTTTCTCGACAGTTTTCATTAGCTGTTTGCGCACTATAATATATAATTAATCATTTTAATGCGGAACTTTTTTTGATATTAACAGGTAAGAGTTCTCTTTGATGCTTATTCTATATACTTTTGATAATAAGGAAGTAGATAAGGAAGTATTCATTTCAAAATAGCCTAAAAAATGGTATCTTATATAGATTATTTATCTATTTTCTTCTTTATACAAAAATCGAAAAGAAACCCACATGTCGCTTCTTTTTATCCTTTATTTGGTGATGAGTTTCGGACTTAACTTTACTCAACCGTATTATTGCACTTATATGATTGCTATGTGGAGATTATGTAAGTTTTACATGGAAACACTAGCAGGGGTCTATTGTTGTACTTGATTATGCCGAACACAAATCATCGTACCGCCGCAAGAGGTCGAAAGTTATCGTACTTTTTTTATTCAAAATGCATTAAGGGGGTGCACGCCCAGTAAATTTCTCGAAAAAAGTTTTTTCTCCAAATTGACTGATTTTTGATACTCGGGGGTTTCGGGCACGAGAAATCGATTGGCGTAAGTCCCGAGTTCCAAAATTTTTTTTAATTCAGGACCTGCGCCAATCGATTTCTCGTGCTCGAAAACCCCCGAGTACCAAAAATCAGCCAATTTGGAGCCAAAATAAAAATGTTGAAAAAATTGATTTTTTAACATGATTTTTTTTACCCACCGGTAGGGGGTCAAAAAAATTTTTTGGAACTCGGCTTGCGCCAAATTTTGCGCCAATTAATTTCTCGTGCCCGAAAACCCCCGAGTACCAAAAATGTCGTACCACGGTACGACAAAAAGGTACAACGGTATGACGACAACTTGCGGCCGGCCTAGTGACAAGTGATAGGTGAGCAAAAATGAATAAAAAAGTTGAAAAGTGGCACTTGATAAGTGATTAGTGACAGTTCACTAAAAAACCGACAAGTTTGACACTAGTCACTTATCAATCGTCAAAAAAAGTGATAAACCTTTTTTAAACCGTATAGAACGTTTATAGAGGCCATAACAAACATTTTTTAGCTGAGTTTTAGCGAAATTTAAATCTGCCAATTTTAAACAATGCATATAATGCATATTGGGTCTATTGGACGATTGCCTTCAACTTGCCATTCGTTGACACAATGCAGATTGTTTTTTATGATCGTAGAGAGATGTTTAACTATGCATTTCCCAGTCTTGTATTCAAAATCTCATCAAAAGATGATTCTATTCGTTAGTCTTGTTTGTTTGGTTGTTGTGGCAATTATATGCCAATATGAATATTATTTGGATTATCCGAAGTCAGAATTTATAGGTAAAAAATTGTCTGAACAATTAGTTAACTTTAAAAAAAATAGTCAACCTTAAACATATTAGTTTCAATAAGCGCAATCGATAAACAAATTTCTGACCAACAATAGGGTTGATAAAGTTTCCCAAATTTAGCATGCAGATCTGTTGGATGCCTGTTGGATGATTAAAATATGGTGAATTGTTTACTATCTTAAAGCCTTGTTTCGCTGGTATAAATATTGTGATTGGGTCGTATTTCTTTCTTTTATTGAGAAAATACAATAAGCCTACCGGAGAATCTAGTGGAGAATGGAAGAAGAAAAAGATCGTAAGAATTTGTCATATAAGTAACAGCCTATAAAGAACCCACAACGTTTTAGAGTGACTTTTTGTCAAAAATACATTATTCATCGAATTGGTATTCAATTTCATTCCGTTAATAATCGAGTTTATAGTTAGATTGGTGAGATAATCAGTTTGATTTTAAAAAACTCGTTTTTTAGGCATTTAGCGTTACTCTAGTTCAATATATAGGCCCTTATGTCGTATTGCTATCAGCCATTGACAGTTGCTTTTGCTCTATATTATTTTATAAAAAATTAACAAAAACATTCCAGACGCCAAAAATTGCCTCAAAGAAAGATAACTTTATAAGATCTTAAAATCTCTTAACTGATAAGTCAAAACAAATTCTTTGTCTATTTTTCTATATTGTGTAATTTTGTTTAATAAAAATTTTTCCCATTAATACAGAATTTTGTGGTAGAGTTAACTTTAACTTATGGAAGCGAAAAATCTCATTTTTCATGCAAGATAATTGAGTAAAATCTCATCTCAGAAAAATAACTCCCTTGCAAGGTATGTGACACTTGCGGACTGGCTTTTGCGGACGGACTTTTGCGGATGGAGGAGGGGTATTATATAATGTAAATAGATAACTTTTTTATTTTCAATTAAGATGAATAAATACGCAAAAGTCCGTCTACAAACGTCCCGTCCGCAAAAGTCCGTCCGTAAGTGTCACACCATCTCCCGCGGTTGACCTCAACTCTCCTGAATTTTTCTACTTCTTTAGCTGAAGAATCGCTATCACCAATGAATTCAAAATTCACAGCTTAGAAAGATAAATTCGTTTCAATAATTAGTCCAACTTGAAATTCTCAAAACGTACTTTTTGTAAACGAATTTTATTTACCGTTTCAAAACGTGTCGTTGACTTCCCCACCCTCCAGCTCCGAAAAATTCTGCGACATGTGGTGCCGCGAGTCCGGTGATTCTTATAGATACAGTGTCTTAAAGTCTTTTCACCTAATTTAAATAGTAATCGATAGAGGAATACTTGGGGCACAATCGATTACATTTTGGTGTAAATCTGACTTATTTTGAATTTTCTACGCCACTTTGAAGTTGAGGGTACCCCTGCAATTCTGTATCCTCCCCTCCTGACGGGAATATCTATGCCCAAACTCGGTCATAATTACCGTAATACAAAAGCAATCAAGGCAAACAAAGGGTACTCTGGAAAAAATTATTTCCTGAGACTCAGATCCTCATCGAGGTGTCATTTCCGCCTAGCTTTTCGAGCTTAATACATCCCCGTAATCCTCCCACTGTTTGGAATTATAAATTATAACAAACATCGCTTTCTCCGTGCTTCCATCACCTGACTATGAGTGGACCGCACGCCGCGAGAATCTATCATAATTTGGGCATAACTAAAGCATATGTCCACCACTGGAAATGACGAAAAAACTTTTATTCTCCACAGTAATCAATAAAACAGCATGAATTGAGGTGTGGAAAATGAATGTTGAGTTAAATTCGCGTGCTGTTACAATAATCCAGGTTGCATGCAACTGCTCAAGTTTGAGGGAACGCCAAGAGGTTGAGTAGCCGGGTCTTGCAAAGTCTAACAAGGACCAAAGTACAAATCGTTTGCACCAGATTTGAAAGGTTTGTACGTTAAATATTTGTATTTTATAAGTGGGGTGGTTTGTATTTCGTATTTTGGCGAATAGCATTAGGTATTAAAGTAATAAATCCTCTTATGATGCAAGCAGTCATGTGCATCAACTGCGCAGTCAATTTGAAACTGCGTTGCGCAGTCCATATAGCAGTTTCAAAATGTGTCAACAAGCGCAGATTAAAACTGCGTTTGGAAACACAATCGGCAACTGCGCAGATTGCATTTGCACATGACTGGGTGCAAGTATCCAGGAAAAAATTCGGTAAAATCTCTCCATTGATCAAAAAATTTTAGTCAAAATTTATTTCACTATTCATCCACTCGGAAGCTTGAAAATATTTAGTATTCATGTGATTTATAATAATATTAGCCTAGTAATTAAATAAAACCAAGTTAATAAACTTAAATTAATGATCAATCAAAAACGTATAAAAATAGGGATGTTACATGCCAAAATAGAAAACGTGGCAAAGATCATGCCAAAACGTGGCATTTACGTGTCCAGACATGAGCAAAGGGGTGTATGGCTGACCCAAAATTTAAGAAGTGGTCCAAAACATAAGGGTCCCCCCTTATGATTTTTTTTCGAAATTTTCGAAAATTTTTTGACAAAAACATAAGGGTCCCCCCTTTTTTTTCAAAAATTTTTGAAAAATTTGAGAAAAACATAAGGGGGGGGACCAAGGCAATTTTTTCGAGTTTTTAAAAAATTTCAAAACCAGTTTAATTCCTAGCTTGAATCGTACGGTTCAAGCTATGAATTGGGCCTAATTCTGTTTTTCGCGCCGAAAATTTTTTTGCTGAAAACACTCATTTTTAAGCGGAAAACGCTTAGAAATTTTCGACGAAAATTTTGTCGAAATCCTTGAGTCAATGCAATAACCAGCGCCGCAGGCGAATTTTTTAAAAAAAATGCTTGTTTAAATGTTGAAATGTTCAGAAAATGAAGAACTTTTGGTTTAAAAAATTTCATATTTGGGCTGTTTTGTTGGAAAATGGAAAAATTTGGTAAAAAACTTTAGTCGAAGTAAAATCCAGCGCAGGCGAAAAATTGTTTGAGAAATGCTTGTTTTTAAGCTGAAAATGCTCCGAAAATTTGTTGAAATCCTTGAGTCAATGTAAAAACCAGCGCCGCAGGCGAATTTTTTTGTTGAAAAATGCTTGTTTATATGCTGAAATAATAAACATTCATTTTAGTCCATAACTCATTATAAATATTTTTTTAAATTATCGGTCCCGATGAATTTGATCTTTTCTTTAAAAAACATGGCACAACGTCCAAAAACGTGGCAAAATGTCCAAAAATGTGGCGCGTGGCAAAAAGTCAAAATTCGTGGCATTTGCCACGAAAACGTGGCAATGTAACATCCCTATATAAAAATATTCCACGGTGGTTGAAAGAGTAAAATATATTCACTAACTTGTCTGCATCATCGATTTAATTTGAATGAAACTAATATTATATTTGGGATGCGTAAATTTTTTTGGCTAATCTGTTAATATTAAACGAGAAATGTCTGTCTGTTTGTCTGTAGGTTTGTGTCACAGAATTTTGTAACCTTAAATCCAATCCCGTTAAGGCTTAGATTTTTGGAAAAAGCTCGATGAGAAAGGAAAAGCGATACTAAAATCATGGAGGTACCCCCTCTAGAAAAATTAAAAATTCAATTTTTCATTTTTGCCTTTTCAGCTGAGGTATTTGATCAGAAATAAAAAACTCATTGTTGATCTGCATTCATGACGCAGTTGGTAAAGCGTTAGTTTTGCAATCAGAAAGGCGCAAGTTCGATCCACGTTTCCACCGAAATATTTTTGCTTTTTCAATAAATATTCTTTTTTGAGAAAAACGAAAAATTGGATAAAAATTGAAAAAAATTCGAAAAATCGAAAAAATTCAAAAAACTAAAAAAATTCTAAGAAAAAATCAAATCAAATTTAAAAAAAGCTGAAAAAAAGAAAAAAATTCGAAAAAACTAAAAAAATTTTAAAAAATCGAAAAAAATTTATAAATTTAAAAAAATAGAAAACATTAGAATCAAATTTAAAAAAATTCGAAAAAAATTGAAAAAAAATATATACGGCATTCTCAGAGCACCGAAGGTGTTCGGCCCCCAGGTTCTTGCTTTTTAAAAATAACTGAAAAAATTTAGCTACTAAAATCATTTTTTGGGTTGAAATAACCTCGGTATACAGGTTGATATAACCTCGGTATACAAAAGGCACACAGAACAATGGATCTGAGTGTGTGTAATAATGATTTCACAAATTTGGAATATCGTTTCAATACCGTTTTTTGCCTCGTGAAGTTTTTTTCTTGTTTTTCCGTTTTCTCGACAGATTTAACTCGACAGAATTAGCTGTTTACACACTATAATATATAATTAAGCATTTTAATGCGGAACTTTTTTTGATATTAATAGGTAGTTCTCTTTGATCATGCTTATTTCTACGTACGTTTGATAAGGAAGTAGTTTATTCATTTTAAATAGTCTAAAAAATGGTATCCTATATAGACTATTTATCTATAGTCATCTTTATTGGTGTTCTTATATTCTCTGTCGTAGGCACGATATTCTGGGGACGTTTAATGATATTCCTATACAAAAATCGAAAAGAAACTCACATGTCGCTTATTTTTATCCTTTATTTGGTTATGAGTTTCGGACTTAATTTTACCCAACCGTATTATTGCACTTATATGATTGTTATGTGGAGATCATGTAAGTTTTACATAGAAACACTATCAGGGGTCTATTGTTGTACTTGATAAGTGACAAGCGATTAGTAACAAGTGACAAGTTCACTAAAAAATCGACAAGTTTGACACTTGTCACTTATCATTTGTCAAAAAAAGTGATTAACCTTTTTTGTTTAATCACATTTTTTGACAAGTGATAAGTGACAAGTGTCAAACTTGTCAGTTTTTTAGTGAACTTGTCACTTATAAGTGCCCATTTGTCAACTTTTTCATTCATTTTTGCTCACTTGTCACAACAATCGACCCTAGATGCTCCCCATTGCAAGAATTTTTAACTTTGCTTACTTTGGTGAGTTATATGTTGAATCCACACTTTTGAAACTTCCGAATAAAAATTTTGAAAAAAATTTGGTCCAATTGTTTAAAGAACGATTTTGAAAAGGATTATAAAAGATCTTCGGTTTCTGGTTCTGGAGGATAGCAATAGATCCCAAGGATGTGCAGAATTGGTTCTCCGCATAGAAATCCCCAAGTGTGGGCTTTTCAAAGCCATATTTTCATTCCATGGTTTATAGGCTTAAATGGGTTAAGCTTAAGTCGAAAAATGCTCTTTACACAGCTGACCGGATGCTCTCCTATCAGCAACGCGGATGGTGAATTTCTATATTTCGAACATCATAGTTCCTGGATAATCAACGCATTAATTTAGCTGAGTTTTAACCAAACCTGAATCTGCCAATTTTAGACAATGCATATAATGCATATTGGGTCTATTGGACGATTGCCTTCAACTTGCCATTCGTTGGCACAATGCAGATTGTTGTGTTCTTTATGACCGTAGAGCGATGTTTGACCATGCATTTCCCAGTCTTGTATTCAAAATCTCATCAAAAAAAGATTCTATTCGTTTGTCTTGTTTGTTTGATTGTTGTAGCAATTATATGCCAATATGCATATTATTTGGATTATCCGAAGTCAGAATTTATAGGTAATAAAGTAAGATTGGAGTGTTTTGGTACACCCTATATGCTTGTTTCACTCTGTATAAACTTTGAAATGTGATCCCGTCAGAGATCATAACTTTTTGACCCCTCAGGTGAACAGGATTTTTACAAAAATCCTAATTTTTCGACAACTTTTTCCACAAAATGACCCTATATACCTAATATAAAAGTTGTAACTCGCGTTCTCAGCTTCCGAATGACGCCAAAATCATCGGAATTGGATTTAACCATCAAGAGTTATGCTCAAAATACTAAAGTGTAAAAACCACCTGTAACGTTACTGTAATGTTCATATGGGCTGAAATTGACCTTTTTAAGGTTGCACACCGTTTTGAATGCTCAAATATGTTTCTCATGCGTCCAAATTTCATAATACATACTCAGTTTACCTAGTGTCGCAGCAACTCCAAAAAGTTCGGACTTTCAAGACATTCTCTTAAACAGCATGATCTTTTACGGCATTCTTGAATCGGATGGGGTCGGTTATTATGGCAACGTCAGCTGGCAGGTTGCTCCAGATCTTCTTTGCGATATTGAAGGAGCTGTTTGTGGCGACTTCTAGGGTGGAGGCTGGTATGATGAGCTCCAATTCATGATATGCTTCAATGCCATATGTTAGCATGGGTTTGATTTTTTCGAAGATCTTCATAGGCGCCCACTTTCTGAAGTGTTCCAATGGCTTGACGGCATTTGGTCGAGATCTTGGTGACATGGTTCTTATAGCTTAGCTTCTAGTCACGTTCATTGCCAAGGTAACGGAATAGCTTGACTTGTTCAGTTTTCTCGCTATTGCTCGAAATTTCCAGGTCGTAGTCGGTTTCCTTGGGCGTAAACAACAAGCATTTGCACTTTTTGACGTTCAGATAAAAAATTGTATGAACAATTAGTCAACTTTAAACATATTAGTTTTAATTAGCGCAATCGATAAACAAATTTCTGACCAACAATAAGGTTAATAAAGTTTTCAAAATTTAGCATGCAGATCTGTTGGATGCCTTATGTTAAACTATGGGAAATTGTTTTCTATCTTAAAGCCTTTTTTCGCTGGTATAAATATTGTGATTGGGTCCTATTTCTTTTTTTTATTAAAAAAATACAATAAGCCTATTGGAGAATCTAGTGAAGAATGGAAGAAGAAAAAGATCGTAAGAATTTGTCACTTAAGTAACAGCCTATAAAGAACCCACAATGTTTTAGAGTGAATTTTTTGTCAAATATACATTATTCATCGAATTGGTATTCAATTTCATTCCGTTAATAATCGAGCTCATAGTTAGATTGGTGAGATAATCAAGTTGATTTAAAAAACTCGTTTTTTAGGCATTTAACGTTACTCTAGTTCAATATGTAGGCCCTTATGTCGCATTGCTAACAATCACCGACAGTTGCTTTTGCTCCATATTATTTTATAAAAAATTAACAAAAACATTCCAGACGCCAAAAATTGCCCCAAAGAAAAATAACTTTATGAGTTTCTCACACAAATTCTTTGTATTTTTTTCTATATTGTGTAATTTTGTTTAATAAATTTTGATTAACACTGGAATACTCTTTTGTACTAAATTTTGCGTTTGATAAATAAGGCTGAGCAACTTTTACAAAGACACTATGGCAAAAATCGTCGATCTAGCCGATCTAGGGCCTCTCAAACATGGTAGGGTCATGATTTTTCGAACGGTTTAGTTTTCTAAGCATATCTCGACGAAATAAAGGTTTTGAGAAATGGTTAACCACTCGTTAGATAGCTGAAATGCAGTCCTACACAATGACATGTCAATCGCCATATTCGGTTGAAATAACGCTGAGCTATAGCTAAAAACATATTGTAAAGTATTAATTTTATAATAAAAATTTTCATAATATCTACGGTAGCCGCTCAAAGGAAGGTCTTAGCGGCTCATGATCTTTTACAAATTAGTAGCGCAGATTCTCAGCTTTCTAACGACACCAAGTTCATAAAATTTTGATGGAAATTCGTCGAGTTATCCATTTGAATCCAAATGTACAGGGTGATCAATAATTTAACACGTATTTAAAAAACTCGCCAAAAATTAAGTTTAAGTCCATTTCAATCGCCCAATAGCTCATTCGATAGCCACCATCACGAAAACAAAAAAATTACGAAAAAAGAGCGTATTTTCGAGATTTTAGAGACAAAATATTGAACATTAGCACTTTTTGCATATCCCAAATACGGTCAATTTTCAAAAATCTTTAAAACGTTTCAAATCGCCTAAATTTTTTGCACTCGGGGGTTTTCGACCACGGAGAACACGAATCCGAAGGAATTTTTTAATTTTGACCTCATCCCGACGACCACTCTGAGATGCCTACCCCCAAATATAGTCAATTTTTAAACAAAGCCCTAAAACGTTTCGCCTAAATTTTTTGCAGTCGGGGGTTTTCGACCACGGCAAACGCGAATCCGAAGACATTTTTTTAATTTTATCCCAACGACTACGCAGGGATGCCCATCATCAAATATGATTAATTTAAAAAAAAAGACTTTTTTTGAAAATTGACCATATTTGATGGTGGGCATCCCTGCGTGGTCGTCGGAATAAGATCAAAATTAAAAAATGTCTTCGAATTTGCGTCCGCGACGTGACACTTGTAGACGGACTTTTACGTATGGGGGAGAGGTATAATGTAATTACTGTAAATAAATAAATTTTGGATCTGGTGTACCTGGAGGGGACCAGCCAACATGATCTCGAAGCTTTCTTTGAGAAACGCAAAAAATTGTTTAGAAGAGATTTGAAAAGAGGAAAACAACTTTATAATAACAAAATTTAACAAAACTCAACAAAATACAACATAATTCAACCATCTACAGGGTATTGTTTGGCGACGTCATCCCAAAAATGAAAAAACACTTCTTTCTTGGATCCAAACCTTTCTCTTTAGTTAAATTTGGCAAGTTTGCTTCGTATTTGGCGTTTTTGTGACGATTTGCTAGCGAATAAAATCGAAATCAAGTTTCAAATTTAAAATGGTAGAAAAAATTGCTTCTTAATCAAATTTTTTGCGTTTCTCAAAGAAGGCTTTGAGATTATGTTGGCTGGTCCCCCCCAGGTATACCAGCTCTTAAATTTTTTATTTTCAATTAAGATGAATAAATATGCAAGAGTCCGTCCGCAAGTGTCACACCGCCTCCCGCGATTGACCTCAACTCTCCTGAATTTTTCTACTTCTCTAGCAGAAGAATTGCTATCACTAGTGAATTCAAAAAATTTACAATTTAGTAAAGGTAAATTTGCTTCAATAATCAGTCTAACTTGCAAACGTATCAAAACGCACTTTATTGAGACTTCGCTTCATTCCAACATAATAACAGTGTCTAGTGGAACGACCGTTTGAAATGTTTATTTAAAAATAACTACAGTCACCCCTCGATTGATCAACTCTACAGTCACCGCTCGATGTGTGATATTTTTATATAGTATGAATAACGTATTTCTATCAAGGAGAGAAAAAAGTCTTCACCATGCAAAATCTTTACAAATGCATATACCGTAAAAATTATAATAGAGTCCCCACCTTCTAATAGAACTCCACCCTAGAGGGAAAAACATAAGGCTAACTTATGTTTTTCAATTTTTTAAAATATTTTTTTGGACATTTAGTGGATTGAAAAATAGAGCCCCATGGGGCTCTAATATGGTATATATGTTCATTTCAAACTGGTATGGTTTAGAAGATAGAACGATTTTTCCGATTTTTAAGGCGTTCAAAAGTTACTTTTTTTGCTCTATCTTCCCAGTGGTTGGCGAGCGCCATTTATTCATTAGCCCTAAATTTAGCTCCTGTTACCAGTATTCTAATAACACCATGATCGAGACAAATCTCGGAACCGCACCGGAGATATACGCATATTAGAATACATCATGGTATACAAAATCGGGGTAAACTTCAAAAAATCATAACTCCCAAATCATAGCTAATATCAAATGGTTTTGGTGTTGCTGGATTTCTGAAGATAATATGGCAGCATTTATGAAGCATATAGTACGACACTATATTGACCAAGGGAATGACGCAACTAATAGCAGAGAATTGTATATAGCGATGGTAGCAGGACCTGCTTTAGCTAGCATATTAGTTCAACTTTCAAAACTAGACAATCTTATTCCTCAAACTAACTATCCAAAAATAGATGGAATAAGAAGTTTTTTCTTCAAATTCGTGTTTTTCGACCCCAAAAAATGGTATGATATGTTTTATTCTAAAATACGAACCATTGAAGTTTTTTCGCTTCAATAAATAATCAGCTCTAGTATAATATCTGATACCCTGGTTTTTTTTATTAGCTTTATCCTTGTTCAGTTGCTTGTAATGAACACTTTGGCTTTTTTAAATTCGCGTACCTTTACAATAATCCGGGCTGTACGCAACTGTTCAAGTGGGGAGGAGGAGACTTCAGAAGGATGAGTAGCCAGGTCTCGTAAAGTCTGACAAAAACTAAAGTACAAATCGTTTGCATCAAATTTGAAAGGTTTGTGTTTTAAATATTTGTATTTTATAAGTGGGATGGTTTGTATTTCGTATCTTCACAAATGCCAAATCATCAGGTATTAAAGTACGATAATAGAAATCTTTACGTAATTACTAAATGGGCGGCAATTTTTGTGAATTCGAATGCCAAAAAATCGGTTGAAAATAAAAGAGACAGTGACACAGTAAAAGAACCAAAAAGATCATCAAAATTTACTTCCCTGTTCATCCACCCGGAAGCTTGAGAACACTTTGTTTTCATGTGATTTATAATAATATTAGCCCAATAATCAAATAAAACCAAGCTAATAAACTAAAATTAATGATCAATCAAAAACGTATTAAAATATTCTACGGTGGTTGAAAGAGTAAAATATATTCCCTAACATGTCTGCATCATCGATTTAATTTGAATGAAACTAATATTATATTTGGGATGCGTAAATTTTTTTGGCTAATTGCTTTTTAAAAATAACTAAAAAAATTTATCCGTTAAAATCACTTTTTGGGGGCAGATGCCAGTTAGTGACATTGCCAGTTGGTGACATAAAATCTCTACCAAGGATTAGGCCTAGGCTTATGCCTAAGCCTTTGTAGAAATTTTATGCCATCAACTGGCATTTGCCCCTTTTTGGCTTGATACAACCGCGGTATACAAACCAAAAAGGCACGAAGAACAAGCGATTTGTGTGTGGAAAAATAATTTCACAAATTTAAAAAATCGTTTCATTACTATAAGGATACGGCGTCGGGAGCTACGTCTCTGTGTCTGTATTTGCTGCAGCTCGTATTTGTTGATGCTCTTTATATCAAAGTCTGACAATTTTTGCCAGCGAAAAGGTAAAATTGCTACCATTTTTTTGCCTCGTGAAGCTTTTTTTCTTGTTTTTCCGTTTTCCTGACAAATTTCATTAGCTGTCTGCGCACTAGAATATATAAATTAATCATTTTAATGCGGAACTTTTTTTGATATTAACAGGTAGGAGTTCTCTTTGATCATGCTTATTTCTACATACGTTTGATAAGGAAGTAGTTTATTCATTTTAAATAGTCTAAAAAATGGTATCCTATATAGACTATTTATCTATTTTCTTCTTTACTGGTGCTCTTATATTCTCTGTCATAGGCACGATATTCTGGGGACGTTTAATGATATTCCTATACAAAAATCGAAAAGAAACCCACATGTCCCTTATTTTTATCATTTATTTGGTGATGAGTTTCGGACTTAATTTTACCCAACCGTATTATTGCACTTATATGATTGCTATGTGGATATTATGTAAGTTTTACATGGAAACACTATCAGGGGTCTATTGTTGTACTTGATTAGGCCGCCGCATCAGATCGCAAGTTATCGTATTTTTATCGTACTTTTTCATTCAAAATGCATTAAAAACTCGAGACCGCAAGTTATTGTACTTTTTGTCGTACCACAGTACAAGTGATTAGTGAGCAAAACTGAATGAAAAAGTTGACAAGTGGGCATTTGATAAGTGACAAATGACAAGTTCACTAAAAAATCAACAAGTTAGACACTTATCGCTTGTCAAAAAAAGTGATTAACCTTTTTTGCTTAATCACTTTTTTTGACAAAAAATTTCAGTCCAATTGTTTAAAGAATGATTTTGAAAAGGATTATGAAAAGATCTCCGGTTTCCGGTTCTGAAGGATAGCAATAGATCCCAGGAATGCGCAGAATTGGCTCCCCGCATAGAAATCTCCAAGTGTGTGCTTTTTAAAGCCATATTCTCTTTCCATGGTTTACAGGCTTAAACGGGTTAAGCTTAAGTCGGAAAATGCTCTTTACACAGCTGACCGGATGCTCTCCTATCAGCAACGCGGATTGTGAATTTCTATATTTCAAACGTCATAGTTCCTAGATAATCAACGCATTAATTTAGCTGAGTTTTAACCAAATCTGAATCTGCCAATTTTAGACGATACATTAAATGCATATTGGGTCTATTGGACGATTGCCTTCAACTTGCCATTCGTTGACACAATGCAGATTGTTTTGTTCTTTATGACCGTAGAGCGATGTTTAACCATGCATTTCCCAGTCCTGTATTCAAAATCTCACCAAAAGAAGATTCTATTCGTTTGTCTTGTTTGTTTGGTTGTTGTGGCAATTGGATGCCAATATGTATATTATTTGGATTATCCGAAGTCAGAATTTATAGGTAAAAAATTGTCTGAACAATTAATTAACTTTAAAAACATTAGTTTCAATACACACGATTGATAAACAAATTTCCAACCAACAATAGGGTTTGTAGCGGCTTCGATTATTGAGGATTTGGGTTTATAAGATTTATTAAAGAAAATAAATTGATAAGACTATAAGAATACATCTAAGTAATACATCCAGCCTCTAGATCCCAATCTAATTCTTAAAAACGTACAATTGCCGCATTTATATAGTGATTTTGGATAACTAAAGTTTACAGATCTGGGTACAGAATTTGATAGACAAGTTACAAAAAGGGTAGTACGATAGTGGTGGCACCAGTCCCGAGCATTTAGACTACACTACGTAAATTAATAAAAGATCTCTAAGTTACAAAAGTTCAATGACCGCTTGTAACTTACAAGGGAAGGTCACCAATTGATGGTGCGACTTTTTTTAAAAATGTCCATATTCTTGTAGAGCATCCCTGGTTTGCCTTTATTTTTTGTGGAATTAGCTGATTATGGTTGCACCCCTTTGAGCTAATCAACCCTGAAAAGCCAAAAAATGCCAAAAATAGCGTTTTCTTTGAAATTAAGGGCCACCAAAAACATCTTTATTTGACTTC
>JAQGBS010001234.1:0-16479 GCA_034698545.1 Acrobeloides obliquus | reverse complement strand
ATGCTCCATTTTTCATGATCTTTCCGAATATATCATTTTTTCATATGATTGTAAATTACTGGACTGGTCCTTTAAGCCTAAGGCCTGATTGGACATTTGCAGTTCTGATAAAAAAACCACTGGATTCAACCAATTTCTATTATAAAAAACTACTGTTTTCGAATGATTTTTGATGAAAAACAGTAAAATTTGAACCCGTTTTCCGCGATTATTTTCTGGGGACACCGATTTGTATACCTTCAAAACTTGGTGGACACATAGGAGGTAGATAAAACGAGAAAGGAAACCGATTCACACCAGCTGGCAAGCTTTTATCACTGTTGCAACCATCCCAGACAATAATCTTGGAATCTAGATAAACTTGACATCCGCGGACTCTTCGCTGAGAATGCTGACCTGCGCGGCTAGTAGCTCTAAAAAAGAAGCTTATAAAAAATGAGTGACCTTACATATGAGAATCATAGCATATCCAACTAGCATGAGCTACTCCCATCGTATGCAACGCTACCGCTCTTGCTTTCATAGACTCTTTTAGCTCAATATGGAGATATCCACGAACAAGTTGTCCAGGACCATAAACTCCCGAGGGAGATTCATACTCGATTCGAAAAATTTCCATGTCTAATCTAAATTTTCGTCAATCAACTTATTTACAGTAAACAGTTGACTAAAGCGTTATTCGGATATTAAGGGGGGTCTCATTTACCTCGGGGACTCCACTTAAGGGCCACTTCTCAAATCTCAGGTTTTTTCTGGTCATTTTCTATGAGCAACCACAGTTTCTGACGCGATTTTTTGTGGCAAGTCCGAATTTTGCAAAAACAATATAAATCTGTCCTTAAGAAACCATAGAAAAATTGAAAAAACAACATTTTGTCCTTAAACAACAAAATGACCGGTTTTTGCTTATACAAAATGTTGTTTTTTCAATTTTTCTATGTTTCTTGAGGACAAACTTATATCGTTTTTGCGAAATTCGGACTCGCCACAAAAAATAGTACCAGAAACTGTGGTCGCTCGTAGAAAATGACCAGAAAAAACCTGAGGTTTGAGAAGTGGTCCTTAAGTGAAGTCCCCGAGGTAAATGAGACCCCCCTTTTTTCGCGAACGAAAAGCGAAAAAATAGGCAATTTTTCACGAAAACTTGGTCAAGATGGCGTTTTTACGCCTCGGAAGTGTGCGCAATCGATTTCTCGCATCAAATTACCCCAAATAGGGTCATTTTTACAAAAATTGTTTCTCCCAACTGGTCGCAAAATGCACCCCCTTTAATTTTGTTTTTAGCTCATCCCAGGATCCAAAAATGAGTTTTAGATGCGGATTTTTTCAGAATATAAGTATCCAATATCTAGAATCCAATAAAAAAAAGTTAATTTTGAAATCAAGCATCAAGTTTTCGTTGTAATGTATGAACCTTAAAATAATTAATAACCCTATTAATGCATGTTCGTTAAGCTCAAAATCTTTTTAGGAAGAGATTTTAGATGAAATTGTTTAAAATTAGATTCTACTTATTTCTAGGAATCCAAATTGTGGTCGATCACCCGATTTGGACCAAACGATTATCTTCTGGATCCATAACAAGTTTGCCAAAAACATCAATTTTTTGCATAATTGATGAAAAATCGAGGTTTTTGGTAAACTTGTTATAGATCCAGAAGCTAATCTTTCATTCCAAATCGAATGTTCAACAACAATTTGGATTTCTGAAATCAAGTAGAATCTAATTTAAAAAAATTTCAATTAAAAATTTCTTCCCAAATAGATTTTGAGTTAACTTAACAAGCATGCAATAATAGGGTCATTAATGATTTTGAGGATCATGCATTACAACGAAAACTTGATGCTTGATTTCAAAATTAACTTTTTTAATTGAATTCTAGATATTGGATTCTTATATTCTGAAAAAAAATCAACATCTAAAACTCATTTTTGGATTCTGAGATGAACTAAAACAAAATTAATACTTGAATCAACGCTTGAGTCAACTGTTTTGGCCACTACTATATAAAGCAAAAAAAAACTAGAAATACGTAATAGTCTTTGTTCTAAGGATTAAAAGTTTACGAGTCATATAAGAAATATTTATATACGTTATGATTTTCTCAATATTTCACAAGGACAATATGAATCATCCGTTTTATGGCAAAAAAACTCGAAACAATGATATGCACACCTAAATCAACACAGCACCGAAGAGTATTGAATAAAATTATTGATTGAAGACAAACTAGGTGTGCTATTCAAATTACTATTCGACTTTTTCATATTTTCGCTATGTGTATTGAGGCCTATGATAAGACAACCAATTTTAAAAGTACATATCTAGACCGAGAGCCGGTGAACCTCAAAAAATTATGATGAAAATGATGGTGACGTCAAGCTTGCGGATAGAATTTCGCTTGTCTCGCCGAGCCCCAGCGAAACTGAGTGCCAGCCTAAATCGTTTTGATAACTTGAATTTTATTGAAAACCCATGGCGTACGAAAGTTTGCAAAAAGTTTGTTCCGTTATGTCCAAATGGCACAATTGGGAGAGTTGAGAGTTTATGCTTGATGTTTGAGGGTTCGAATCCCACCCTCGTCAAATATTTTTGCACTTTTCATAGAATCAAATTATACTTGGAATCAAATTATATAAAAATATTTACAAAGGAGAGTATGCGGAAAGACAAAAAAATTTTCTACTATATATACACTTATAATAGTTTGTTTTAAAAAAAAAGTTGGGCACACTTTTAGTTGGTAATTGATTGCCAGACGATGCGATCTGGAAAGTTAAGCAACGTTGAGCCCGCAGGTTCGATTCTGCTAGAGCGAATTCATTTTGCAGAACTCAAAACCATAGTTGAATAAGGGGATCGTAAACCTCCTCATGCGGCGCGGGGGGTCTAAAGGAAATTTTTACCTTTCGGCGCCCCTCCTCATTTTTCGGGGCCCTCGCGGCGCAGGGGGGGGGGGTCGTAATTACGACCCCCTATTCAAGTATGCCCAAAACTGTTAAAAATTTTGCCTAGGGGTATTTTTTTGCGACGAACACGAATCCGCTGTTATTTTTTCATGAAAAATTTTGTAAAAAATAGAAATTTTAATTTTTTAAATAATTTTATGTGTTTTTAATAGTAAAATTCATAATTTTCCAATTTTTTAACTGATTTATATCTTTAAAAAATCGGTGGCTCATTTAGCGCATTTTGTTGCTTTTCTTTTAAGAATTGCTCCAAGTTTTGGATTAACTCGTTCAGTGGAATGTTCTCCAATGTCCTAAAGCCTCTTTTTTTATCTCGCAAACAGAGGTGTCAAAGGCCGGCCTTAAAGGACCAGTCCAATCAGTTATAATCATATTAAAAAATTATATATTCGGAAAGATCATGAAAAATGAAGCATTTTTTGTTTTAGGACATGTTTTGAATCGTTGTAGTTTTCGAGATAATTGCGTTTGAAATTTTGAATTTGAGTACAAGCTCTTCGTTATAATACACAAACTTTTTTGAATTATTATTATTATTTTTGCATAGATTTTTTAAATTTTCATAAAATGAGCATTAAAGCAATTTTTTATAGCTAAATGAGACAGACAAAATGACACCAAAATTATTCAATTTGGACATTGTTTTAGATTATTGAAACGAAAACATGAATCAGAATTTTCGTTTCAATAACCCAAAACAATGTTCAAATTAGATAATTTTGGTGTCATTTTGTTCGTCTCATTTAGCTATAAAAATTGCTACAATGCTCATGTTATAAAAATTTAAAAAATCGATGCAAAAATCGATTTTCCCGCAAAAAATATAAAAAAGTTTGTGTATTACAACGAAGAGCTTGTACAAAAATTCAAAATTTCAAACACAAATATCTCGAAAACTACAACGATTTAGAACATGCCGTAAAAACAAAAAATGCTCTATTTGTCATGATCTTTCCGAATATATCATTTTTCATATGATTGTAAATTACTGCACTGGTCCTTTAAAAATAAATCTTTCTTTAACAATATTAAACTATGACTTCTGATTAGGATTATAGCATTTTACATCTCTTGTTGGTCGTTTGTCTTTGAACTGAAATTGCACCTCTGCTATTTTTAATTTTAAACAAATGATTGATAGACCGAATAACTAAATTTCATGTTTCAACCAGGACATGGGCGAAGTAAGACAAAGAACGGAGTTCCGTCGACGTTACTCAAATAAAAGGAGGATTCCACCGGAAATATGACGCTTGATTGTTGGAGTGGCTATGCAAAAAGTGATGAATTATCTTTGACCTGTTTGGGACTTTATTATGAGTAACGAAAACAAGGAGATCGTAAAAAATCAAATGATTTCTACAATCACAAATGCAACCTTTAATTCTTATTTTTGATACAGGGCCGCCGCCCAAAAAAGTGGATTTTTGGGGTCCAAACATTTATTTTTCTAAGGGTAATTTTATGCTTCTAGGGTAAGTTTATGAGGGAATCGATTGCATGCATTCCCAAACCCTGAATATGCTTTTCTGGCCCTGATTCAGGGAAATATTGGGTTTTTGAAAATGCTATGAAAAATGGAGCATTTTTTGTTTTACATTAAATTGTGAATCGTTATCGTTGTCGAGATAATCGCGTTTGAAGTTGGCGATTTTTTAGTTGCGATTTCGAATTTCAAATTCCCGCCAACCCAGGGTTGGCGGGAATTTCAAATTCAGATCGTTTGTCGAAAACTAACAAACTTATTGACTTAGAGCCGATCCAAGTTTGGTCGAAAATGGCCATTTGTCCCAACTTCGGGGGCCTGTAACGTCCAGGGGAGAAGTCGTCGGACCAGGAGCCCAGAACAAAAGTTGCATAACTTAATGAGTTCTATCAGAATATCCAGCTAAATTTTCGTTCTGCGTCAAAAAATTTTTTGTGACATGCTCTTCGTCTCAAAGCTCGATTCTTCGCTGTACTTGTTTTAAATCTAGAAAATAATTCAATTCGTTAATGAGCTTCCTTTTTTTGAATCGATTATTTATGCCCTTCATGTTTTCTCTTCTAGATAGATCAGGATCCGACTACGCAGCTATCTAGATCAAGATAGGACTGTGCATTAGTCAATGAAAACATATCCCAACCTGCTGTATAAACCAAAAGTACATAATATTTGAAAAATTTCATGTTTTTATTATATCACTTATTTCTAGATAGCTGCGTAGTCATATCCTGATCTAGAAGAGAAAACATGAAGGGAATGCATAGGCCAGATAGAAATTTTGGCCGAAAAAATTATCTTGTGTGTTTTAGACAGGTTAGAAAATTCAAAAAATCAATGTAAAATCGATGGTATAGAGCTTTGGACAAGGTTTTCTCTGAAGAGATTCCGCGGATTGGCTCAAAATGACTTTGAAAAACTTTCCCATGCGTTAATCTCACTAAACAAAGTTAAATTAAATGGCGCTCGAGCCGTTTAACACTAGGTTCGAACTTTCGAGATATCGTCTCTTAAAATCATTCGTCGAATCTAAATTACGATCAACCGGTTTCTTGAACAACTTTTATGGAAAGTCAATCCGCTCGAAATAATGAAGTAGCAGAGAAGTAACTCGCTTTTTATTTCCAAGAAATTCACGTTGAAAACACATACAACAACAACTTCTACTTCATTTACAATTTCGACCGAATTGTCTTTTTTTGTAATAAATACTCACAAATATCTTTTACATGTAATGTACGGCGTTAGCCGGTTTGGAGACATTTTTGAAATTTGCAGATTTTTAAATTTTTAGGGGATAACCCCCTAATTTTTTGTGCTTTTGGGTGCGGGTGCTAGCACCTAACTTTTCGGACCCTGATTTCAATAAATTGTTGATTCGTTTTGATTTGGATTTGTTTACAACATGAAAACAAAAACATATCTTCCGTCGGTTTCGAATTTGTTTTGGAAACAAAAACACAAAACCCATTTGTTTCCAATCTGTTTCACAAACGAAAACACAAGAAACCATTTGTTTGCAATCGTTTTCACAATGAAAACACAAAATTCATTTGTTTCCAATTGTGTAAACAAACGAAAACACAAGATTCATTCGTTTCCAATTGTGTAAACAAACGAAAACACAAGATTCATTTGTTTCCAATCGTTTTCACAAACGTAAACATGAATTTTTGTGTTTTTATAAATGTAAAAAAATATAAACTATTAGAAACGAAACAAATGAAAACAAAACATCACTGGTTGAAATACATCGGTCAGACTGAAATTTTGGCCGAAAAAATAGGATAATTCTAGGCAGTTTAGAAAAATCAAAAATGTAACGTAAAATCGAATTTCTGAACTTCGAATAAGGTTTTGAATTTTTTAGAACCCAAATTTTGACTCGAAGTGACTTTTAAAAATTTTCCCATGCGCCAATCTCACTAAATAAATTCAATTTGGAGCGCATTCGAATCGTTTAACACTATGCCCTTTCAAGTTCGAGTGTTCAAGAAAACATCTCTTAACATCACATTTTCAAGATGACTTCAAAGAAAAAAGATTTTTTGATCAGAGTTTTTTTAATGAAGGATACAATTCTGACGAACCTTTAATCGTCCGAAAAATTTTTGTAGCAACCTGTGTTGTAGGGCTATAAGAAGCTAGAAAATACGCATACTATTTCCATAATCTATCTCGAGTAAAGATATTCCTAGACTCCAGATATCATATGAATTTGAATCGGAAATTATACACCTTTCTGGCGGTAGATATAGCAGTGTTCCTTTGAACGAACTAGCTTGCGATCCTAAAGTCTATAATAGAGCACTTGTGATGATTGATCACCATCTTTCAAATACTTCGAATTCCCAAAACCACACAATTTTATTTGTCTTCTCTCGTTTACCAGCACATTTCCAGGCTTCACATCTCTATGCATAACTCCTTGCTTTTGACAAAAATCCAACGAATCTAATAAGCTAACTGCGATATTTACAAGGAATTTTTGCAGGCTACACTCCGAACCTAATAGAGGTCTATTTGAATAATAGATTTTTTATTGACCAATGATCAGCATAGATTGACTACACATTTTTATTTATAGAATTGTTCCTGGTTCTATGTACAGGGCGTCCATATTATTTTGACGATTTATTTAAATAATAGTTCCGTTTCCGTTCATGCGCATTTTCAAGAGTGCATTTTGAAAAAAGCTGATATTTTGCCATTTTCCCCTAAAAATTTGATAAATATATCATTTGATAATGTCTAGAAGATATGGTCGAATTCTATGTTAACTATAAAAATATATTCGTTTCACATTTTTGTATAACATAAACAACATGGAGAATGGCGACAAATTAACAATGATCTATTCTTGAAATTTTTGAGAAAGTCACAAAATTCCCGTTTTCAGATTGTCTTAACTTTTGTCAAACGGATGGATATAGAGCTATGCTTAAAGCGAATTATTTGGAACCAATTGAACACCCCTGTATTGATGCCTTGAACATGTCTGTAAAACGAAAAAACAACAGGTTAATCAAACAGAAGGATCATCAGACGTACTCTCTACCATGTTGATTTCAAAAGAGGACAGAATTTAATATTGATTAACAATCAATAAGTATCTTCAATAGCTCGAAAGAAAATCATGCATACCCCATTGTTTTTTGCTATTCTATTTTTGGTTTTGGCAACTTTGGCTTTGGGTAAGTTCAAGGGAGTAAATTAGGAGTGCGGACTTAGTGAAGATTAAAAAATGAACAACGGACATGGTGGGTAATAAGTTCCCCTGAGATGCGAAAATTTGTTGGTTAAAAAAATCGATTTTTTATTAAAAAATTAAATTTTAACTCTATTAAAACTACCCTATTTTGAGACAATTTTCCATTTTTACTTCTAACTTTTCACTTGACCGTTCTTCGAATCCCAGAAATCGTAAAGACTAAAGAATTGCCAAACTTCAATTGAAAAGGCTCGTATATAGTTTAAAGGAAACCAACTTTTTGGTTGGTTTTAACCAACTGGACATTTTAAAAAATGGAAATTGAGTTATTTACAACCCTTCTGAAAAATCACTATCGTCGTCATATGATGAATCTTCTTCGAATAGCTCTTCTTCTTTTCGTTCTTTTTTATTAGAGTTGTCGAAAAAATAGTTTCTAAGCCATTGATATTTAACTAATTGATGGTATTATTTGGATTCATCTTTCAAAGCTGACAGTCGAAGAAGGTCCTCGTTCACAAAGGAATGCAAAACTTCTATCGGTTGTTCGGAGCTTGAGACTCAAAAAACTCTGACAATAGGTGAAGCATGCCGAGCCAAAAGGCGAAAGCTTCGTTGACAGGCTCAACGGCTTGTTCAAACGTGACCCAGCCCAGAGATGTCATGGGCGGGCCCCGGCCCATGGACCAGGGCCGCGGTTTTTTACGGCTCTAAAAAATTGGGCCGGTCCGTAAAAAATCGCGGCTCATGCTATAACGCTACTATGGTGCGCATGTTATTTTGAATTTTCTAATGATTAAGTAAGCGTTTCGAAAAACTACAAAACTAAAACGAACTTGTCTTGTTTCGACTCCAACTCTTCTGCCTTGAGAGTTTAAGATCTAATTCTTTTTTCTATTAACTAGAGCAAAGCCTCCTCTACCAGAATATATGCTTTCATAGTGATGAAATCCCTTTTAGAAAATTTTTCTTAGGCCTTTTATGAGACACCCTGTAGGTAAACTTCAACGTTGTATAACTTTTTATAGTTAAATAAACATCAATCGGGACTTTTTTATTCACTTTCTCATGCCTTTAGTACACTTTACACAAAAATTTAAGAGAACTATATTTTTTGGATTAAAAGTTGAAAAAAATTAAGTGCAAAAAAATATCGCCTCAGGTGGAACTCGAACCCGATTTAGTTTCTTCAAAGATCGCAGCGCTAGCCACTACACTATATATACAAAATAAGTTAGAAATCACAATTTCGATCTATCAATATCATTGTTTTGTAAAATCTGATTTTTTAAATATATTTTTTTAATTTTATTTAATTGTTTCATGATTAACAAGGCGTGGCATCATTAATTTAAACAATTTCGATATTTTTGACTTTCAAATCAAATTTTTAAGCAAATTATTCATTTATACAAGCAACTTGCTATTCATTGATGCAACACCGCGTAATTCAGCTTGATCAATATCCTATTCAAACTATACATACTAGAATACATTTTCATTCGTGTCAACATTGTATAGCTCATATCGAAATGAGTGAAACAATGTTGTTGGTAGGCTGAAATTGTGTTTTGCATCTCAAATGGTCTAAAATGGACTATAGTGTAGTTGCTAGCGCTGTTTTATGAAAAAATCGTCGATTCTTAGGTTTTTCTAGGCAAGGAATCGATTGTGCTCACTCTCGAACCGTGAAAACGGTTCCTTGACCCTGATTCAGTGAAGGGGTCGGTGTTTTGAAGCGAAAATCAATCTATTTACGTAAAGAGAGTTATACAGACGCCGCTTCATATAGTGACACCCCCAGGGAGGGGTCGTTAAATCGAGTTTTTTAAAGAAATACATTATATTGGCGTTTTCGACATTTTTTAAATTATAAATACGGGTATACGACCTCCTGGGTCTACATATTGCATAAAAGTAAAAGTGCAAAGTAAAAAGTGCACTAAAAATTGCAAAGTTCACACTTTGCACTTTTGACTTTTACTTTGCAATTTTGATTTTCAAAATTGAAGCATTAAGCTCGACTTCTCACTTTTCTCTCGAAAAAAGTCAAAAGTGCAAAGAAAAAATTGCAAAATAAAAGTGCAAAGTGTGCACTTTGCAGTTTTTTAGTGGATTTTTGGTGCACTTTGCACCTTTACTTTACACTTTTTACTTTGCACTTTTACTTTTGTGCAATAAACCCCTTGACTTTTTGCATAATTATGTGAATTTCAAAGAGAAACTATAAAAGGACGAAAAAAGTTGATTCATCACGTTTTTGCCGATCAACAAAGAAATTCGATTTAACGACACCCCCTTCAATTTGATTTAACGACCCCTCCCTGGGGGTGTCACTATATGGAGCGGCGACTGTATAACTCTCTTTACGTAAATAGATTGATTTTCGCTTCAAAACACCGATCCCTTCTCTGAATCAGGGTCAAGGAAGCGTTTTCACGATTCGGGAGTAATAAATTGTTACAAATAATATATATTAAAAATAGCAATCTTGTTAGAGGCCTAGATAATTTTTGCATAAGTCTTTTTGAAAAATTTTTTCTATTCACATCAGAAATTTTGTGACATTTGTAACAGACCGGGTTTGACGTGTTAATATACCCACCTCGTCTCTGAATCAGGGTCAGGGAAACGTTTTTAAGCTTCGAGAATGCGCGCAATCGATTCCCAGCATAAAATTAAGTCTTGGCAAAAAATTTTATCCGTTTTTGGACACTGCAAAAAGAATTCTCTCCTAGCGGGATCGAACCTGCTGGCCCAAGTTGCTTAACTTGCCAGATCGGATGGGGTCGATCTTTACAGGGGTCGGAAAATTTTTTTAGAATTATGTCTGGAAACAGACCCTAGATTATTTGTGAACCTTGTTTGTGAATGAAATGATAAATTTGTTACGTGTCAATGTCCTTATGCAGGATAAATGTTGTAAATTAAATTACCAATTATAGAAAATATGAAAAGGCCAACTCTTCTACAATTTTTTTTCACTATCATTTTATTAGGATCAATGATATATATTCTTTATTTTAAAATGAATCTTTTAATGAATTTCAATCAGATTTTTTATTTGGTAATATTTAGATAATATTTAGGAAATAGTCAACTTAACAACTATATATATTACTTAAACTCATTCGCCTTCCCCTTAGTGACGTGTAAGGGGTCACCGGGGGGGGGGGGGTCGTAAACCTTCTCGTGCGGCGCGGGGGGTCTAAAGGAAATTTTTGCCTTTCGGCGCCCCCCCCCATTTTTCGGGGCCCTGAGGGGTGTCGTGGCGACAAGAGGGGTAGTGGGGGTTGTGCCGGGGGAAGAGGGTTATGCTGAATGAAGGGAGAAAAGAGCGTTGTGCCGGGGGAGCGGAAGGGGAGGGGAATATAATTAATGCACTTTAAAATTTTTTATAGTGCATCAACTATGTTCCCTATCTATTTATATTCCTGCTCAATTGGGTCCCAGATTCATGGCCCAGAACCTCGGTCCTCTGGGTCCGGACCCGGACCCATTTTCATGTGGCATTAATCAAGTTTTATCAAGAGCAGACTCCTTCTAGTGATTATGTCTTATGTAGGCAATACAAAATTAACAACTTTTTTAGACCATTTCGGCTAGGCATCAAGCTATTTGGACTAATATGAAAATTTTAACAAATATAAATAATACTAAAGTTAACACAAACTTGATAGACTCCTCTACACGTCAAACACGTTTGCTCAACGTAACAATTGTAAATTCAGCCATTACCCCAAAGGTCCAGGAGACCAAGCGAACAATTTCATCAACTATTACATCACCAGTAACATTAACCATTACATCAACTACTAAGCGACCAGATAATTCAACTATTAAACAAACTATTACGCTATCTTCTCCCATTAGTCCAACTACTACACCGCCGGTAATAAGGGAAAGAGAAATCACAAAAAGGCACTTTTTGTGATTTTTTACATGAATTGAACCCAACAAATTTTTTATAAAAAATGACCCTATTAGGGGTAACTTTATGCGGGGAATCGATTGCACGCTTCTCTGACCCATAGGGGTCCATTTTTTTGAAAATTTGATGGGAAGATCAGGCCTCCAAGTGGGGGTAGACCCCCTATTTGCCTATGCTCTAACCCTGATTCAGGAAAGGAGTGGGTGTATTGAAGCGAAAACAAACTAAGATTCAAAATTTAGTGTAAAACCGGCTTTTTAGGGTTTTTTCTAGACGGGAAATCGATTGTGCACATTTTCAAGACATGCAAAAATTCTCCTGAAACTGTTTTAAGAGTTTTTTTCATGAAAACATTTGAAGCACTATACCCCTCCCCCGTAGGGGTGGCTTCCAATGGTCAAAATCAAAAAAGTCTTCAGAAAATTGAATTTTAGAGTGTAGAAACCGTCTAAAACAAAACAAAAATCCGATGCACTTCGCTAACCTGTAAGAAGAAAAAAGAATTGATAAAAATTTAGGAGCCAAATGCTTATTTTTATCCCAAGGGACAAGATAATACAAAACCGCTTGATGATGCCAATTTACTCAAAGAGCTTCCTATACATGGTTGTACTAATAAAACAAATTTATTAGTTGGTGTTAGGGCAAGCCCAAAAGAATTTGCAGAGCGAGAATGGATTCGAAATAATTGGGGACGTTATAGAAGCCCGGAAGTGCCTCTCATCTTTCTGCTTGGAAATACTTATGTGTGTGAATTTTTTAAATTTAATAGATCTATAAAATGGGATAAACTACGTACTGCGGGTTTTTTGAAAAAATTAGCGGAAACTCGAAATTTGAAAAACGAGCCATGCCATTAGACTCAGCTCAATGAGACGAGTAAAACTAGTACCATATTGTACACAGATGAGACAGGATCTCATGTCAGAGTGCTAGTGCGACGGGTGGGGGACTTTTGCGCTCTCACATATGCGCGCAAGACATTTGCACTTTCATATTTGCGCCCCGACATATGCGCGCCAACATTTGCGCCCCGACATTTTTGCGCCAACATTTGCGCGCTGACAATTATTATGTAATTACACCTCGACATTGCATCCCACCAATTATTAGCGTGCATATATCGGCGCGCAAATGTCGGGGTGCAATTATTAGCGCGCATATGTTGGGGCGCAAATGTCGGAACGCAAATGTTGGCGCGCAAATGTCGGCGCGCATTTGTCGGTTGCTCAAAAGTCGGGTGCGCAAGTGTCGGTGCGCATATGTGTGAGCGCAACAGTCCCCCACAAGTTTTAATCATACCACCCCTTTTACCTCTAGAGGGTTCATTTTTAGAACAATACATTTTCGGGTCCCAAAAATGACAAGAATCCACTTTTTGACACACCCTGTACTGTTTTTTAGAACGAAACAATAAGAAACGGAATAATCGAAGAGAAAAAGAAATATGGCGACATTTTGCTATTAAACTTTGATGATCACTATCGAAATCTGTCAGTAAAAACTTATGGCTTATTCAAGTATTTTGTTGAATATTGTCCAAATGCTAACTGCTTACTAAAACCTGATAGCGACACAATTACAAATATATATGGTGTTGAACGATTTTGCAATCTTGCCCCGAGTAAGCATAAACAAGTTAAACGTTTGTACAAGGGCCAAAAAAGTGGACTTTTGTGATTTGTTGGGACCCGGGAATTCATTTTTCTAAAAACGACAAATATAGGGATAATTTTTTGTAGGGGATTGATTGCGCGCATTCCTGAACCCTGAAAATCTCGCACAAAAATGGCAATTTTCGCTTCAACAACCCTCGGTGAGAGAAGAAAAACGATACCAAAATCATGGGGATACCCTCTCTGGAAAAATTAAATTAAATTTTTCATTTTTGCCTTTTTTTACTTACAGGTATTTGGTCAGATAGAAAATCGAAAAAATTTTGAAAAATTTGAAAAAAATTCGAAAAAATTGAGCTGAAAAACGCAAAAAAATTTTTGTGACGATCTCTTGAGTGCCGAAGGCGCTCGGTCTCCCAGTTCTTTACTTTTAGATGGTTAATTTTTAGAAAAATAACTTTTGAATCCCCAAAAAATCACCAAATCCACTTTTTTTGGCCCACCCCTGTATATATTCTTTTAGCTGATAAAAAAATGTTCACATGTGATATATTATATAATTTCCCAGTTGGTAGAATGCCTGGAACATGGTATGTACCTCGTTATGTTTATCCAAAAGAGAGATATGAAGCTTTTGCAGCAGGTATTCATTTCTTTCTTCAAGGGCGTCGGAATTAAAAATTTTTGGGGACCCCTCAAAAATGTCCCAAAAACGAGTTTTTTTAATGCACTAAGGTGCAAAAAATGCCATTTTTTCAAAAATCAATTCTGCAGAATAGAAAACACTTTTCGAGACCCCATTTTATAGTGAGTCCCCAAAAACTTCTAATTCCGACTTCTTATATTATAGTTTAGGTTGGGGCTTTTTGCTTACCGGTAAAAATAGTGCTAAAGATTTTATTGATGCTTTAAAAAATAAAACTCCATTTTTAACATCAGAAAATTTTCGTCGTCTTCCAGACGATGGCATTCAAACCGGCGAAGTTCGAGTTTTAGCAAATATCTCCATACAAAATGTTGGCGGCTTTGGCAATTTAGTAAGGAATTTTTGAAAGAAAAAAAAATTTTATTAGGTTGTCTCATTATGGAAAGATCCTATAACAAATCTTTCCATTCCTTTAATGACTGCAAATCGCGAAAAGAAAGTAGAAATATGGCAACAGTTTCAAAATATAACTGAAGAAAACAAACGCAAAGAAGCCTTAGCCAAAAATAAGGCCAATTGATTGTATTTTTATTTTTAGTTATTTTTTATATTATTTTTATTTTGTTTTATAAAAATACGAAGAAATCTAATTCAATATCAGAGAATCGGAAAAAAATTTTCGCTCTGAAACGCAGTTCTGCCCTGATTTTCAGAGCCAAGCTTAATTTTTCACGCTTCGAGAATGTGCGCAATCGATTTTTCGCCTAGAAATTACCCTAAGAAGTAGGCTTTTAGAAGAAAATCGAAAAATTTTTTTCGAGAATGGTCGATAAATGTTACGCCACCTTTAATATTTTAGATCGTTTATATCCCATTTTTGCAAAAATCAAAATATAAAATTGATTTATTTACAACCCTTCTGAAAAATCACTATCGTCGTCATATGATGAATCTTCTTCAAATAGCTCTTCTTCTTTTCGTTCTTTTTTATTAGAGTTGTCGGAAAAATGGTTTGTGAAGCATGCCGAACCAGAAGCCGAAAGCTTTGTTGACAGGCTCAACGGCTTGTTCAAACGTGGCCCAGCCCAGGGGTGTCATGGTCTGGACATGGCCCATGGGCCTGGGCCGCTGTTTTTTACTGCCCTAAAAAATTGGGCCGGGCCGTAATAAATCGCGGCCTTTTGGCACCTATGGGCCAGCACATCAAGACTACCCAACAACCGAATTTTACGAAAGACCGTTGGCTTCGACTTCGAGAACCTATGAAGTGGAAGGAATCCCACTAGAACAACATGTAATCGTCTACCATATTGGCAGAAGCGATAGAGTCGCAACATTAGAAAATAAACTTTTATTAAAACTCATAAGAATATTTCAAGCTGGGTATAACTTTACTTTTTCTTCATAACTCGGTGGCTCATTTAGCGCATTTTGTTGCTTTTCTTTTAGGAATTGCTCCAAGTTTTGGATCAACTCGTTCAGTGGAATGTTCTCCAATGTCCTAAAACATCTTTTTTTTATCTCGCATATAGAAGTGTCAAAGGCCGGCCTTAACGGCCAGTCCACGGCTCTGCTGGGTCGAAACGCAATTTTCGACGATTCAAATATGGGGGGCCGAGCCGGGCGGTAATTTTTCACGGCCTTTGACACCTCTGTTAGCACTTTATACTTACTGATTTAACTGATGATTAGCCGTCACAAAATCCATATTTTCTTCCCATTTATCCCCCAAGAACAATTCTCTCAGTAATTTATACGTACTAGTAGTAGAATTGATTATGAGCATTCTCTTTTTTGCTTGCTCAATCTTATTACCGAATAATTTTAAAATAAACGTGCTGGAAACATTGCAAAAAAGGTCAACTTTAAGTCGATAAAGGCAAAAATTATCATAGCATTCTTTTCGACCTGTAGCAGTTGATAAATCGATATCAAGAATAGGAAAATTAATAGGATAAACTGTTGCGGTCATGATTTCAAAAGAAATAAGGTGGTAGCTAGGAAAAGACTTGTGAGATAACTAAGTTCGAATACCCATGGCAACGTTGACTATCGCGAGAAATGATTTTTTTAGTTGGTAAACGCACAAATGCATATTTAGATGTGTGCATGTGTATGTAAAAGAGATGTAAGCCAGCGATAGACTATACAGAGTTTGCGGTAAAATTAGCAAAATTTATAAACTCTCTTTAAAGGATCAGTTCAGTCAGTTACAACCATATGAAAAAATGATATATTCGAACAGATCATGAAAAATGGAGCATTTTTTGTTTTTACGGCATGCTCGGAATCGTTATA
This sequence comes from Acrobeloides obliquus, assembly GCA_034698545.1. Classification (NCBI taxonomy): domain Eukaryota; kingdom Metazoa; phylum Nematoda; class Chromadorea; order Rhabditida; family Cephalobidae; genus Acrobeloides; species Acrobeloides obliquus. Next base: position 324 of record JAQGBS010001234.1, on the reverse strand, counting down.
GTTTTCGAGATAATTACATTTGAAAATTTGAATTTGTTACAAGCTCTTCGTTATAATACACAAGCTTTTTTGATTTGTTTGCGAAAAAATCGATTTTTGCATCAATTTTTTAATTTTTCATAAAATGAACATTGTGGCAATTTTTTATAGCTAAATGAGACGAACAAAATGACACCAAAATTATCCCATTTGAACATTGTTTTGGGTTGTTGAAACGAAAATATGAATCAGAATTTTCGTTTCAATAACTCAAAACAATGCTCAAATTGGATAATTTTGGTGTCATTTTGTTCGTCTCATTTAGCTATAAAAAATTGCTACAAT
>JAQGBS010001233.1:0-16490 GCA_034698545.1 Acrobeloides obliquus | reverse complement strand
GTTTTTTAATCTCCAGGTGTCAAACTATAATTCCCATATCATAACTCAAAATCGACCCCTGCACGCTTTTTTTACTTTGTCACGTTGTACGGTCCTTCCAATGTAGCTTGACGGTCCCTAGACAAATGTTAAAATTTAAGAAAGGGCAAATGTTAAATAGCCGAAAATATTTCAGTGATAGAGAAACTGACTACAGACCAGTAAAGATCGACCGTAAGGAATGACCTAATGCTGTGCAGAGTTGGGAATTACCACACCACTCCACACCGTGTGGTGTGCTACGGGGTGGTTGGTGTGGTTATCACACCACCCCATGGGGCCCAATTTGATATATAGTAAAGTTGTTTTTATTTCTGCTTGGAAATATTTCCAATTAATTTCTAGAAATATTTCTACGCGGAAATAAAAAACAACTCTACTATATACCAGAGCAGGTGAGGGGTGGGGTGGTATGGTGTGGCACACCACCACACCGGTGTGCCACACCACCCGGGTGGTGTGGACTACTCTTCCCAACTCTGATGCTGTGACGACCCTTAGAAATCTTTTTCCAGGGACGTTTTTTGGCGGTAGAACAAGAGAAAGTTACGTTTAGAATTTCCTACGGGGGCAGATATTTTTGCACATAGGGCCCGCCCACACTTCACTCGCAGGGCTTGCGAATGACACGCGAGTAGACCCTTCCAGGGCTAAAATTTACTCGCATGATGGTTTTTCGAGGGTTTCACTATATGGAACCTTCGAAAAACTATCATGCGAGTAAATTTTAGCCCTGGAAGGGTCTACTCGCGTGTCACTCGCAAGCCCTGCGAGTGAAGTGTAGGCGGGCCCCTTGAATCAGAGTAAGACAAAATTTTCCTATCATCAAATATATCGATTTGTGCATAGAATTACCCCCGGAAAGTTGATGTTTAAGTAAGTTTACAAAAATAAAAAAGATGGTTCCATTTATGATTGGGGGAAGGATTCATTTGGCCCACCGAAAAGTATTGTATATTTTAAAAAACATACCAACAGAGAAGAAACGAGCACGAGAATGCATGAAAGCCGAAGCGTGTGGACATGAAAGCTGAATCGTGTGGAATTGTAATAATTTGTTAATAATTGGAAAAAATCATGCTTTTGCTTTTTCGAGAACGTTTATTTAAACAGACGCAATGAAAAAAAATGGCACTAAAAATTACAACAAAATTCTATTTCGATAGAAAAAAATTCTATTTCGAGGTAACTAGATTGGCAAAAAAGGAAAATGTACTCAAAAAGTACATGTTGTAAGAGGATGATAACTTTACAGGGTGGTGCAAAAGTGGCAAAAATGGTCATTTTTGGGGGTATTTTTTCAAAATTTTTTTTCTAAAAACATCATTTCTAGGGATAAAAATAGCTGAAAAACACGAATCTGGCGTCGAAAAAATTTTTTGACCCCTAAAATGGCAAAAAAATAGAGTTTTTTGAGCCCGAAAAAATGCCCCCAAAATGACCTTTTTTGCACCATCCTGTAAAAATAAAAATAGAGAAAATTTTGTGTCTGGTGTACACTCAGAAAAATCTCTTGCACAATCGACTCTACAGATGCTCGGTTAGAGGATCGGGAGGGGGGGGGGAGACCAGGCCTGGATGTATATGCACGGACTACAAAATTTTTTCTAGAATAACATAATCTACATGAACATACTTGAACACATGATCAACTTGTTCACTTTCATACTTTTAAAGTTGTTAATGAGAAAATAATACAAAAAAACAAAACAAATATACGTATCTCCGGAGGGGATGCGTTAAATAATAATAAAAATAAAGTATGCAAAGGCCAGTGATGACCTTTATTTCGGTTCCGGTTCCTACATGAATCAGGGTTTTCGTTTCAATAACCCAAAACAATGTTCAAATTGAACAATCTTGGTGTCATTTTATTCGTCTCATCGAATTATATAAAAATGACGAATGTTTTTTCGTGAAAATTTTAAAAATCGGTGTGAAAATTGATTTTTTAGAATAATTTTCGTTTTGATACACAGATCAAATTCAAATGGTGTCACAATCCCTTCGTTTCAATACACAAACTCGTTTAAATTTTTCATGCAATTTTGTTTTACAAATACCTTCGAAGGGTTTTGCGATTTGGAATTTACTTCCAACGCAAAAGTTGATCGCTCCAACTTGAACTTTCTTTTAAACAATTCTGGACGAATTTTCACTGCGTTCATGTTTTGGTTGTAATACATACAGATTTGAAAAATGTGTTTAAAAATTTTTTTAATGTTTGATTTGATGCTTGAACCTTAAATTGGTTAAATAATCAAATCAAACACTAAAAAAATTGTTATGTATATCCCGTTATTGTGTATGACGCATTTTCACTGCGCTCATCTTTTCGTTGTAATACACAGATTTAAAAAATCGCCAACTTCAAACGCAATTATCGAAAAAATTTTTTGAAGTGAGACAGGAACCGGACGATGTTCGGGCCATCGCTGGGCAACGATTCTTAAAAATTTGAAAGATTACAGGTTGTATAAAAAACCGGAATTTGGGCGATTTTTTCATGTTTTTTCGGTCGAAAACTTTGTTCCAAAAATCCTAAAATGACTCAGGTAATCTTATGCGGGAAATCGATTTTGCGCATTCCCGAAGCTTGAAAATGCTTCCCAGATCCTGATTCAGGAAAGTAATTGTGTAAATTTGTATTTTTCGCTTTTATTACACATTTACTTTCCTGAATCAGGGTCAAGGAAGCGTTTTCAAGCTTTGGGAATGTGCGCAATCGATTCCCCGCATAATATTACCCCCAAATATATGCTTTTCGGGCGAAAATAGAAATTTTTTTGATTTTCGTGTCAATACACCAACTCCATTCCCTGAATCAGGGCCAATGAAGCGTTTTCAAGCATTTTCAAGCTTCGGAAATGCGCGCAATCGATTCCCCGCATAAAATTACCTGGGTCATTTTTAGAATTTTTGAAAAAAATTTTTTCTGTCGAAAAAACATGAAAAAATCACTTAAATTCCAGTTTTTTTCGATACATCCTGTAAAATATAAAGTATTTCTTTTTTTGTTATTTTATAAACAACCACAAGAGGAAACAATCATTTTTGGATAAGTCTTCATAACGACATTCTCCATCTCATCGTAATATAGCAAAGTCAATGAGTCCATCTTCTCTGGCGCACAACAGACTCCAGGCACGGACGGATTCAAGCCAATGGTCTTGATAATCGATTGAATGATGGCATGATTCGAAGGGTTGAGCTCCTAAATTCACGTGTTGAGTGCAGTATTTGAATTTGTTTTTGTGTTCAAACTGTTGTGCTGTACAACCGAATTATTCTGTTGTACAACACAGGTTCAAACACTAGTTGAGTGAAGAAAATGGAAAGAAGAAACAAACCGATTCTAACGGATAAGGACACGAGCCAGCACAATAATGGGCTTCAAAGCTCTTCGGGGCAATTATCCAATCCTCCCAGCCAATGTCGCGAAAGTCCACTATCATGTCACGACGAGCGCAGCCGCTCTAAAATTGAATATGAAAATTCGCTTCAATAAACACTCTCCCTGAATCAGGAAAGCATTTTCATGCTTCGGGTATGCGCGCAATCGATTTCTCGCATAAAATTACCCCTAGGGAAGTCATTTTTGCAAAAATTCAAGAAAAATTTTTTTCGAAGATGCTGCTGTAAAAGTTATTTTAAAAATAAATTTTACTGGTTTTTCTAAATGATGGCTTGCGCCATCTAGAAGGAACATGGAAAGTTCGTTCGGATCCGGTGAGTCAGAGATGCTGTTGGAATGTATTTTTTGGTCTGTCGAATCTTTTGTATCATCTGGTTCGGTGCCAAACCCCATCATTGGGTCATCAGGATCATATTGAGGTGGTTTCCGGTGTCGGATTTTCTAAAACGATATATGGAAAAAATTTTAAAGGACCAATGGGACAAAAAAAGTTGCCATTTTTGTTGATATTCGGAAAGTTCATGAAAAATGGAGCATTTTTTGTTTTTACGGTATGCTCTGAATTGTTGTAGTTTTCGAGATAATTGCGTTTGAAATTACATGTTTTCGTTGTAATACACAAACTTTTTTGAATTTTTAATCGATTTTTCAAATTTTCTTAAAATGAACATTGTAGCAATTTTTTATAGCTAAATGAGACGAACAAAATGACACTAAAATTATCCAATTTTAACATTGTTTTGGGTTATTGAAAAGAAAATTCTGATTCATGTTTTCGTTTCAATAACTCAAAACAAGTTTCAAATTGGATAATTTTGGTGTCCTTTGTTCGTCTTATTTAGCTATAAAAACTGCTACAATGTTCATTTTATGAAAGTTTAAAAAATCGATTAAAAATTCGAAAAAGTTTGTGTATTACAACGAAAACATGAACTTTTAAACGCAATTATCTCGAAAACTACAACGATTCAGAACTTGCCGTAAAAACAAAAAATGCTCCATTTTTCATGAACTTTCCGAATATCAAAAAATGACAACTTTTTCTCCACTGGACTGGTCTTTTAAATGTTGAAGTCTAACACAACTCTACCTTATTTTTCCTCGTTTTCAAGACTTTAGGCCCATTCCTGCGAAATTCGTCGACCTGAGCCTTCCTTTGCTTGTAATCATCCGTAACCATATCTTGATTCGAGTACGCATAATAATTGCCCGATGATGCACCAATTGACCTTTTGGATCGCCTCCTCATAAAATGGCCTAGATCCTCATCCGATCCTTCCTCGGAGCTTTCATAAGCTGGCGTCGTGGAGTGTTGTTGGAGAAGATCGATTGGGAGTTTTGACTTATCTAGAAGAGACTTCGAGCCACTGTAGACTAGCAAAAATGGGGTATGTCGTTTGATCAACACATCCGGGTGTAAATAATGGCCTTTTCGAGTGAGCTATAAAGTTCAATTTTTGATTTCAACTATATAACGTTTTTCATGGCTAGCCTTACGAAAAATGTCGACTACTTGACGAAGTGGATAAGGAAGCCACTCGTCCGATCTGGCAAGTTAAGCAAGGTTGGGCCCACAGGTTCGATTCCACTAGGGCAAAAATTTTGATCTACAAAAAACTTTTCTTACAAACAATAGCAAAAAATTTTTGCTCCAAGAAAAGTTTTTTGTAGATCTAAATTTTTGTTCTAGTGGGATCGAACCTGCAGGCCCAACGTTGCTTAACTTGCCAGATCTGACGGGCAGCATACTTACCCAGCCGACATTTGTCGTAAAGCTAGTCATGAAAAACGTTATACCATACCTCAACAACAAGTTCACTGGTGTTTGATCTCAAGGCGTCATCAACCATGTCCCGGGCTTCCCAACTTAGCCATTGTTTCGACGGTGTTGGAAGCCTTTCTAATGGCAGCATTGATATTCCTTTAGATAAACAAGATCCACATGAAGCAGCCGCTTCGAAAACACGGCGATCTTGCCATTTCAACGGGTTTGTTTTATGACGCTGGTTGAAATGGAGTTCAGCGCGGACGATCTTAAAATACGATGTTTAAAGGGTCAGTCCACTCGGGAAAAGAGGAAAAAACACTATGAAAAAATGATATATTCGGAAAGTACATGAAAAATGAAGCATTTGTTGTTTTTACTACATGTTCTGAATCGTTGTAGTTTTCGAGAAAATTGCGTTTGAAACTGTTCATGCTTTTCGTTGTAATACACAAACTTTTTTGAATTTTTAATCGATTTTTTAAATTTTTATCAAATGAACATTTCAGCAATTTTTATAGCTAAATGAGACGAACAAAATGACATCAAAATTGTCCAATTTGAAAATTGTTTTGGGTTATTGAAACGAAAATTCTGATTCATGTTTTCGTTTCAATAACCCAAAACAAGTTTCAAATTGGATAATTTTGGTGTCATTTTGTTCGTCTTATTAGCTATAAAAATTGCTACAATGTTCATTTGATGAAAATTTTAAAAAATCGATTAAAAATTCAAAAAAGTTTGTGCATTACAACGAAAACATTTAATTTCAAACGCAATTATCTCGAAAACTACAACGATTCAAGACATGCCGTAAAAACAAAAAATGCTCCATTTCTCATGAACTTTCTGAATATCAACAAAAATAGAAAAATTGTTTAAAAAATTTCAAATGAGTTTGTACATTGAAACGAAGAGCCTGCAATGAACTTTTTTCCCCACTGGACTGATTCTTTAAAACGTTTATTTTTAGGTAAAATTTGTTCTATTTTGTCTATAAATTTACACCTGTTCATCCTGACGAATGGCGTGGAGTTTGAACACCAGTACATTTCTGCCATTTCGTATTCCTAAACATATTCGATGTTAGCTCTTAAAATAGTCAACATTTTTGGTTTCTATATAGTTTTTTGAAAAATGACTCTAATCAGCCGAGTTTGGATTTTAGGCGCTTTTCCTCAAACAGCCCTCCCAGTGGAGTTTGTCGCGTGCTTTGTCAAAGTTCACACAAGTCACTCATAAATTTTGTTGCAAAATTGGTCCACTCGGGTCCACATAACTTTAGTGCAGACACATTTGGGACTCGGGCTTGTATTTTTGAGTGAAATGTGATTTTTGAAGCAAAAACATTATAATCTCACGAGAGTTGTGTTTTCATACTAACTCGACAACGGAACTCGAACCCTGTACCCATAGTTTACTAGTAGGGGGGATACACCAGACACTCAGGATGGATGGATGAATGACTATAAAGGCGGAAGGTCCGAGGATGAGTGGTGAGGGGGGTACTGTATCCTCCCTCCTTGGTGACCTATGCCTGTACCTTTAGATTAAAGAGCAGTACTCTATCCAACTGAGCTATCTAACACACACGGGACTCGAAACCTGTACCTTTAGATTAAAGAACAGTACTCTATCCAATTGCGCTATGCAACCTTATTTTATATGTTCTTATACCCCCCCCCCCCACCTTGAATTTGGGTTTTCGTTTCAATAACCCAAAACAACCCTTGATATTTTTGCACACATAAAAAATTGTTTTTGTCTCATGGAAATTACTATGTTGGTTATTCCTGATGAAGAGAAATTAATCGGCATTATTACCGATTCTTCTTCCCGCGGTGTCGGATCGAATAACCAAAGTTGAACCAATAAATCACCCACGTCGGTCACGCTTATTATCATTTCACTTCTATGCGTTCCGATGATCAACTCTCGGCGATCATCGGACTTTCCTTCTCCTCCAAAACGTACAGAAGAAGACAATTAACATCTCCACACACACAGTTCACGCAATTTGAGTAGACATTTGAAAAAAAATGGACCGAAGGGGTGATGTCACTAGGGTTGGAGAATGTCCTTTTAAAGGACCAGTCTACTTTTGAGGACATGATGTCATATGAAAGAGCACAAAATTTGGAACATTCTTTGTTTTTACGCCACTACTTGAAAATCTAACGGTAGAAAGTTATGATCGAAACAAAATTGTAAAAAAAATTTTCAAACGAGTTTGTACATTGAAACGAAGAGCCTGCAATGAAATTTTTTATTGAAATGATTTAATCAATCATTATAAAATTCAGAATCCTATATTTTTAAGAAAGATGGTATTTTTTAGAACTCATCGAGACGAATAAAATGACGCCAAAATTATTGAAATTGGAAAATGTTTTGAGTTATCGAAACGAAAATTCTGAATCAGAGTTTTCGTTTCAATAACACAAAACATTTTCCAATTTCAATAATTTTGAAGTCATTTTATTCGTCTCGATGTGTTATAAAAAATGCCATCTTTCATTTTTCTTAAAACATCAAGGATTTTGAATTTTATAGTGATTGATTAAACGTTTCAATCAAAATTTTCATTTCAGGCTCTTCGTTTCAATATACAAACTCGTTTGAAAATTTTGTTTCGATCATAACTTTTACCATTAAAAACAAAAATGCTTAAAATTTTATGCTCTGGCATCATTTCCCCAAAAGTAGACTGGTCCTTTTTAATTCTTAACTCTGTGCAAATAAACAAAAGGGGTATCGAGAGCTGAGGACATAAATTTTGGCCACGCAAATAAACAATTTTACAGTACGAAAAAATCTGATTTTGGCAAGAAAAGTGAGCTTACCAGCAACTGGTGTAATACTTCTGACAATATTTCCATCTAATCCAAATCCATTTTGTGTATATTGTTCGAAAAGTCTACGCATATATTTGGACGCGACATTCGAGCTTCTCGATGGTTGGCGTCGAATTTTTTCTCCTACAAAACAAAAAATAATATTTTTCAATTGTTTTATTTAAGCAGGAATTACAGGGTGTGCGGAAATTCGCACACCTTGTAGGTTTAGGCTTGGGCTTAGGCTTACAGGATGTGCGAAAATTATCCGACCCCCTATAGTAAGATATATCTAGATACTTTTTTCGCCATAACTTTTGATAGGAACAACTATACACCGAGATCTTGGTGCCATTTTAAAGCTACGAACGTGAACTTTAAAAAGATACAAAGATCGCGATGTATAGATGTTCCTAACAATGGTGAAAAGTATCCGACAATAGGTGGTCAAATAATTTCCGCACACCCTGTATACTTTCGTCTCGTCCCGGGGGGGGGGGATATTTAAGTACCTGGAGGATTTTTATGAAAATCTAAAAGCGTTTGAACAGTTTGTTGAAGAACCCGTTTCTGTTCGGAATTTGGCTTGACATTGCCACTCGACACTTTGTTGCATAAATAACACGGAAGTAACGCTAGCAAAAATAGGTGAAATAAAAAGAACAGCCTTGAATGTCGTAGTTGAATCATCGAATTAAGATGGCTGAAGCTCGTATGACATCTGAATTTTCTTGTGGATCAATGATTAGACTGTTCAATACTCGGAAAAGGGAAAACGCCTGTCAATTTTCGGTTGATCGAGTGGATGAACAAAAAGGGGGAAAATTGTGGGAGAGGAAAGTCAATAAGTTCGAATATGAGTCACTTTGAAAGATCGCCAAATACCTGTAAGAATAGAGGAAGACAAGAGTAAATGGGGAAAAACAAAATTAGCATAACTGGGCGACGATGATTGCGAGGGTTGAAATTACGGAAAACTATTATATCGGGTCAGGAGAAAGAAGAGAGTCTTTCAAAACCACAAACTTTTTCAGAGACACTTTGAAAAAGCACGCGACTAAGAAATAGTTTTTTTTCCACTATGAACAAAATGGGTGATTTTATCGGAAAATCACTATAACCTTTTTGTAAAAATTCGACCATGAGGGGTCATTTCAACCCGAAATTTTATGGGGAACAACTTTCTCGAACATCACTTTGCCCAGAAAAATCATTAAATTCGATTTTTGACCAAAAAATCGCATAAAATAGTCTTAACTTTTTTCTTTACTTTTCGGGGCGATAGCATAGTGGCTAAGGCAGTTGCCTTTTATCTAAAGAGGTGCGGGTTCGAATCCCACTCGCGCAAAAAATTTTTGTAAAAAGGCAAAAAAATTCGGACGCAAGTGGGATTTGAACCCGCACTTCTTTAGATGAAAGGCAACTGCCTTAGCCACTACGCTATCGCTTCAAAAAGTTAATCAGAACATAAAATCAATATCACGTAAACGCATAAAATACTGAAGTTTGCAAGTTTTTTACAAGTTGAAGATGCTCTACAAGAATATCTAGGACTTTTTCAAAATTTTTTTCAATTGGGGTGGTTCCTTTCTTGACCGACAAAAATCGACCACATGTTAGAAAAATTCAATAACTGTTTGCAGAAACATACTTTGACATAATATAGAAGAAACAAACATACAAATGTAATCATTTCACAAATTTTGTTGTCCGCAAAAATTAGTGTCAAATCGAAAAAATCACGCGGATGGCAACACAAGGAGAATAAAAAACTTATACTCAAACATTTTGGGACTACTATACTACGTCAATTATAAATGTTCTCATATCATGACGCATTATCGTTCTAATGTTTTTTTTTCTTCTGCACTTCTCTAAAAAGTTGGCGACAACTTTTTGTCGCCACGACCTTCACGCTAATCAGGTTGATTACCAGAAATACAGGGTGTCCCAGTTGGTTGGGACTATCGTTGATTTGAGGGTTTCTCGTCATTCAATCGGTTATTTTCGATTTGATGAGAAATAGAATTGTCAAAATTGAGAAAAAAATGATAAAGAGTTTAAGGTTGTGGGATGAGGTGGTCTCAGTGGCGCAGTAGGTTGAGTGTTTGGCTACTGCCCAAAAGGTCGCGGGTTCGATACCCAGCTTCGTCGCTTGGTTTTTGCCTAAAAAATTGGTATCAATTTTGACAATTCTATTTCTCATCACCAATTTTTTGGGCAAAAACCAAGCAACGAAGCTGGGTATTGAACCCGCGATCTTTCGGATAAAATACGCAACCTACTGTGCCACTGAGGCCACTTGGTCCCAAAACCAAAAAATTGGTCTCGGTTTTGAAAATTCTATTTCTCATCACTGTTAAAAGATTTTTAGATACGGTTTTTTTATGCTCTCCTACAAAAAACCGCATCGAAAATGACCAGAAACCCTCAAATCAATGATAGTCACAACCTACTGGGACACTCTGTATAAAAATTTCATCTACTAATCGGTAGGACGAATTTTTTTACCTTTACTTCCGGTCACAAGGGAAAATTTTTGTGACAAAAAATTGAATTAAAAAATGAAGAGATAAAATCTTGAACGGTTAGTTGGTGCATTGTTCTATGGGAGAACAAGGATTCGTCTGTTCCAAATAAGTTTAGACCAATCAACACGAAATAGCCCTTCGGCTGGCTCCACCCACAACTCAATTTTGGGAAGCGATGAGAAACTTTTTTAGGATTCATTTAGGATAATTATGTCTCGATTAGAGATAAAGTCTGTTTTTAAATAGCATAGCCTAGTGGATAGCAACACAGACTTCGAGCTTGAAGACCAGGGTTCAATCCCGCTCGGAGCCAAATCTTTTTGCATCGTCCAAAATTGATGAAAATTTTTGTCTAGGCGTAATTTTATGCGGAAAACACGATGGTGATATGATTTTTTTGTAAAAAATAGAAAATCAATTTTTTACTTATTTTTACTTAAATCTTGATGTTTTCTAAGCATAGGTAAAAAATTGATTTTCTATTTTTTACAAAAATTTTCAGGAAAAATATATTACCATCGTGTTTTTCGCATAAAATTTGCCCCTAGGCAAAAAGTTTTATCAATTTTGTGAAAAGACTTGGCTCCGAGCGGGATTGAACCAGGATCTTCAAACTAGAAGCCTGTGGTGCTATCCAATAGGCTATGCTTCCGGACCTTTCCGTGAAACAGATTTTACCACAATTTTTTATGACAGCTATTCTGAGCAACATTCAAAAAAATTTTTGCAACAAAAGATGTCTAACCATGGAATATACCAGGCAAAATCAAATCGACTCAGGTGGGATCCGAACTCGAGACCCTTAGACTCAAATCTTGAAGCACTACCACTAAGCCAAGTTCAAGATAAAAATCGGATTTTTAATTTTGCTTATAATTTAACATGAATTTTTTTTAACAAGTTTTTTTTCAAAAAATTTTTTTTGAAAATTTTTCGCCAAAAAACGCAAAAGTACGGGCTTTTTGTCGGCTCACCCTATACTCAAAATTAAAAGACTCTTTCAACTAAAATCTAATCACCGACCAATATTGTCCAATAAAAAACGCAAAAGCGGTTCAAATGGATCGAACAATGGTTCTTGCGCATGATTGGAAATTTGATGCCGACTTTTGCAATCACCCCCAAACGAAAGCACCTGCTGGCTGTTTGCCAAACAATACCAGCGCGGTTGTTCTTGCTTTGTGCATATTTATAGAAGTCTTAAGACGGACAACACACACAAGTCGATGAAATAATTAGCCAGGTAGAGAGATAATTAAGGCGTTTTCCTCGCTTTAGGACAACTTTTCGAAATTCGCGTGCTACAAGTACGATTTTTCCCAGTCGGTCCAACTTAAAAGATGGACATTATTACAAACTTTTTACACGGCTCCACTGGACCAATTCGAGCGTAAACTATATAACAACAAGAGACTCTAAAAAGACAACGGCGTCCAAAAAAGTTGCTCATTGATGTAATCGGCGTAACATGGAAAAGATGGTTATTATGATGTAGCATGATTTCGCGAGGGGGTGAGATCACGGACCAGTGGCGTAGGCAAGAAAGGCTAGGGGGTATTTTCCCAAAAAAGACCAACTTTTCCCAAAAAACATAAGCCCCCCCCCCTACAGCTATGCTCTTGGGCGAGACTATTATATTAAAAAATAATTTTGAGCAAAACATAATAGGCTAAGGAGAAATTTTTTTTCAATTTTTCTAATACAAGGATCTACTCCTAATGTTTTCCCTGACCCCTGATTCAGGGAAGAAAGGGGTGGGTGTATTGAAGCGAAAATGAACCAAGACTCGAATTTTTGCATGAAAACCGGCAGTCTAGGGGTTTTTCTAATCAGGAAAGCATTTTCATGGTTCGGGAATACGCGCAATCGATTCTCCACCTAGAAAAACCCCTAGAACGCCTAATTTCCAGCGAAAATTCAAATTTTAGTTTCTTTTCGCTTCAATACACCCGCCCCTTCCCTGAATCAGGGAAGCATTCTCAAAGTTCTGCAATGCGCGCAATCGATTCCTGACCTAGAAAACCCCTGGGGAGTCAATTTCGCAAAGATTCCACGCAACGCACAAAAGCCGGGAAATTATTGATCAACCCAATATGCTCATTGCCTATAGATAATACTACTCGAGACATTAAAAAAAAAACATGTTTAGGTTAATTCTGAGAGGAGATAACATAGAGAAAGGTCAACTACACACGGCACGAATCTAATATTTACTCATTTGGACAGAAAGAAAAAAATGCTTCAATTTTGTATAAAACATTGGATCAAGTTTGTCCGTTGTATGGCGTGGCGACAGTTGAGGACGAGCATTTAAGGATGAGACATTTGAGGATGGTCATTTAAGGACGGACATTTGAGAATGAGACATTTGAGGACGGGACATTTGAGGACGGCCATTTGTAAACGGGTTATTTGAGAACGGAAAATTTGAGGAACAAAGGTGGGATATATTTTTTAGGCCCTAAATAACACCCATCCTCAAATATTCCGCCCTCAAATGTCCCGTTTACAAATGGCCGTCCTCAAATGTTCCGTCCTCAAACCCTTTGCTGCTATCTTCCAACCCTAATCGTAAACAATAATTGAGAAAGAAACTATTGCTCGGCACGAAGCAAACCAGAATGAACGTTAAAAGATACAGCTGTGTCGCAACTTTTTTTGTCTTAGACTTGCCTTTTATCTTTTATGAATGGAAGAAATTTGTCCGAATAAAACTTTGCGATGAATCACTTGTGCTAAAAAAATATAGGTTCTCATTTGAAATTTTTTTTCTTTAAAGGACCAATCCAGTGAGAAAATTTGTCTGAAAATGACCCCTCTAGGGGTAAAAACATGTGGAGAATCCGAATTTGACATTTTCAAACACAAAAACACTTCCCTGATTCAGAGAAGACCTGTGTATTGAAACGAAAAGTCACATTTTTGCGACTTTTAGCTTCAATACACAAAACTTCGCTGAATCAGGGAAGCATTTTTTGGCGTACCGACACTTGCGGACGAAGTTTTGCGGACCCGACATTTGCGGATTGCCATGGGAAAAAATTTTATAGGTCAAAACTAATTCATTTTTTATTTTGAGAAAATTACAAAATTTTTCCCAATTCGGAAAAAAAATTTCCCATGGCAATCCGCAAATGTCGGGTCCGCAAATTATACATGGGCAAGGGGGGTAGGTCGAAGACCCAAATGCGATACGTTTGTCGACCAAAAAAAACATCGCATTTCATACATAAAAAAATTGTATCGCAGATCGGCGCTTCGCGCCGACCTGCGAGATTGAATAATTTGCAGATATAATGTCTTAAAAACGTACAAAATGTCCTCTGGCAGAAGAAGAAGAAAGGTCACTAAAAATATAAGTATTCATCAAAGGAGTAGTGTATTTTCACGGCTATACCCAAAAATTTTTTTTAAATGACTTCTATCCATGTAGAGATCATTTTTAGAAGAAAAAATAAATGCAAACAATCTTTAGGCGTCATCCAGTCACTAACGTTTACATGGAGAGAGGAGTGGAAGGGGAGGGGGTTCTCAAAATCTCACCAAATTGCACGTAGGGTGGAGGGGGTCGACCGAAATCTCAGGTTTACAACAAAAAATTAGTAAAAAAAAAATAAAAAATCCATGAAAAACTATATTTTGTATCATGCCGCACCTATGAAGCAAACACAAAGGTACGCAGCCCCGAACGGTTTGCGTGAAATTATCAATAAAAAAATATCCATTTTTCCTAAATTTTCTTGAATTCTTTCCAAAAAATTCCTATTTTTGCCTTAAAAAATTAAAATTTTTGCTAAAACCTTAAAATTTTGAATATTTTCTAAAATCGTGCCATTTTTGATATAATCTCATACTTAGGAGAGGGGGTCTGAAAATCTCACCAGTCTCAGCAAGAAGAGGTATTTTTGATTTTTTGTAAACGTTGGTTACTACATAACTCCGTGAATTTTCTAAAATCAGGCCCTTAAAGGGGGGGGTCCAAAGTAGGGTCGAGTAGAAAATTTTTTTTTAAAGTGACCCTTTAAGGGTAATTTTATGCGAGAAATCGATTCCGTGCGCTTCTGAAGCATGAAAATGCTTCTTTGACCCTGATTCTGGGAATGAGGTGGGTGTATTGAAGCGAAAATATCATTTATCCGAATATTGAAGCGAAGAAGTCATTCATCCGAATATTGACAACTTTCAATGAAATGTTTACGTTCTTCTAAAATCTTCAATTTTCAATGAAAATTGCCCGGCGAAAAATATGCGTCAAGAAAATTTTTTCGTTCTTTTTTTCATTTCATAAGGTCTCCACTTCAACAATTGTACTACTTAAAGTTTTATCTATCTCATGATCTGTGGTGCTTTGAAAAACTGTGCTGCCGAATTAATTTCAATTTTCATAGAATCATGCTCAAAAATGGAAAAAAATCTGCTTTCACGCGTATAACTTACTTTCATGTAGGAGTCTCAAATTTATTATGTTAATTAAAAACGGGCACATTCATTGGTAATAAATCACATGTAAAAGTTTTTTGTTTTTGAGGCCTTCGTTTGATTCTAAAAGAAAATTATCATACTTACTCGAAAAGATTTTTACGGTAGTCAATATAACTTCAGAAGCAAAATGTGCTTTAAAAAGATCTTTATTCTTCTTTTTTTGACTAATTTCGCATGGAAACCTTGCATTCTTTCAAATGAAAAAGATGGTAAGGATATTAAAGGGTTAAGACATTTTACTAAACATTGTTATAAACTCTATCAAATTCGACTACTTTCCTCTATTTCTGAAACGAGGAATCCGAATCTGATGTCACACAGCGACGCGATTCCTAAGTAAACGGAGGAGTAAAAGCGTATCATCGCGGAAATGGTTCGAAATGAAGTTGTATGGGGGGGGGGGTTTTGGACCCGCTGAATCGATTTAGAGCGAAAATTTTGGTGTGCAATGAAAAAAGTTTTTCCCTTGGGGGACCAATGGGGGGGGGACTTCGAATTTTCAAAAAGTTCTTCAAATTAGCTGATTTTTTGTACTCGGGGTTTTTTGGCATGGGGAACTCGGATCCGACGAAATTTTTTGATTTTGACCTCTGGAAAGGGTTGAATCAACCAGAGAGCGAAACCTGCGGAAATTTCGTAAAATGATCATAACAAGTTTTTAAAGATTCAAAACGTGTTAATTAAAATGACGATTTTTTTATTTAAAAAAAATCGTCATCTATGGGTCATTTCAACGCGAAATTTTATGAGGAGCAACTTTGTAGAACATTATTTTCACTATAAAAATCATTTTGAGGGTCAAAAATACAAAAACGAGTATTTTCAGGAGAAAAATCTTTATAACTTTTTATAGAAAAAAGCATTTTACTCAATTCTTTTTTTATTTGCTAGAGCATAAAAAATTAAAAATTTTGGAAAAACTTGATTTTTTTGTTTCTCCCGTTTGAATGACTTTATATAGATCTCTTGAAACTTTGATGGATGCAGCTAGGATATAAATTAATGTTTTTAGCAGCTTGCTCACCTCCAATAAATTCGTCTGGCTTAACTATCGAATATGGAACCATTACTTCTAAATTTACCCGCAATCATATGTTACCGATATGTAAGAAGTAAAAAATAAAAAAGTGTAATAGTCGCATTTTCATGCAACATATTTGTAACATTTAGAAGACCATAGTTAAAAGACCAGTCCAGTAATTTACAACCATATGAAAAAATGATATACAGTAGATTCTCGATAGTTGAAATTTTGATTTTGGGGGACCGTACTATCGAGAATCCACTGTATTCGGAAAGATCATAAAAAATGGAGCATTTTTTGTTTTTACAGCATGTTCTGAATCATCGTAGTTTTCGAGATAATTGCGTTTGAAATTTTGAATTTGTTACAAGCTCTTCGTTGTAATACACAAACTTTTTTG